>CAUYLG010032019.1:0-11298 GCA_963573385.1 Cacajao melanocephalus
GATTGAAATAGAAAATTTTTGTAAAAAGAAGTTCATATAAACAATGAAAAAGGCTCCATAGAGTGGAGGGGAGGTATTCTGCTTTTTGTTTTTCACTTTGTATTTTTGAAAACTTGATAGCTTAAAGAATTATGTACTTATGATACAAACCTTTAGGTAGATTTAAGAAATATTGAGAGTATGTGAAGGGAAACAGTAAAGAAAATTGTTTGATCTCTCACATATTTCTATTATTGGTTCTATCATGACCTATAGAGTTTTTTTTTTTCAAATTAGAGATTATTGTGGTGAACGCTCCTGTGTGAGACCCCCAGACATTGGGTCTCACCAAACAGTGAGTTTGAGCCCAGGCACAGTATCTCCGGTTGGAGGAAGTCGAGCTAAGGAAAGAAGAAATCTGAAGAGGATTTGGTTAAACTGTTGAGGACAATGGCCAGATAGCTATGCGGTCATGGGATGCAGTTTGCCCCTTATACTTAGCAGTCATGTGTTCTATTGTGTTTTACTTTTACGAGCATGCTTCTGTTTTGCCTTTACTTACCCCTTAGAAAAGTAGTGATTTACTGTCTTAGATAATTGAGAACTTACTTTGTAGCTAGATTAAGACACTGATAGAATAGATAGTAAGGAATGACCTGCTTGACCTGATTGTGTCTTTGACCTTTCTGTTCCCCCTTATGGAAAAGGAATTATGTACTTGGTTGACATAAGTGACTTCTTTAGAAAGTGTATATAAACTGACCTTGAGCAAAATAAAGGCGTTGGCGAAGCATTTGACTTCTTAACCCTCCAGACCCCGTCCGTCTGTCTGTCTTATTTTCCCGTGCACCCCCCTATCCAGGTTGGAACCCTCTTGTTGGACAAGAGCTCCGAGCAGACGTGCTCCCGAGAGATTATATTTTACATAAGTAGTTCTTATTAAATTGTGCTCATTGCCATTGATTTAAATCTATTTTAACATGGATTGTAAAGAAGTATATGACTTTGGTAATAGATAATGCTGGGATAATAGTGCTATTTGGAATATGTCTGTTTGCAAAGATTCTTTATTAAAATGATGTTTGATGAATGACTTGTCTTTCTAAGCAATGTATTTTGTGCTAATGGGGGTAAGTAAGTAATCTAGTAGAGGTGAGAGTTTGTGTGAAAGTGCATTTTAATGTAATGCAGTATCTCAGAAACCTGAGGTTCTACCTTATAGCTTGGTGGTCAGGGAACAGACTTGGCATTTAAATATAGGCTTTGTTATAGCTGTGGGACCTTGAACAAGTTAACTCTTCTCACTCTTCTACATCTCTAAAGGGAAAAAAATGTGTCTTTCTTATAGAATTGTTTATGAATCGTGTGTGGGAAGTGCTTACTTAGCCAGTGCCTGGAACATTGTAACTTCTCCAGAGTAGCAGCAGTCTTAGAGAACAAAAAAATAAATAAAAAGCTTAGAGCTAAAACTCAACTATTTATGGCTGTTTTTCTCTTTTCATCCTGGTTCCAGGGATACTGAAACCATGCCTTTACTGGGAATTGGGTGGGACCAAACCTGAAGAGTTATGTTTGTGTATTTTATGTCTGTCTAACATTATCCAAAGCCAAATGGATAAACTCTGGATTTTTTTTCTTTAGAAGTCTCTTCACCTCTTTTGACCTCACTTAGTGTAAAGAACAAAGACAAAGATGAATTTACCTTGTAAACTTAAAAACCCTGTAAAAAATAACACAATTCTTCTCTAAAATAATCTTACTTTTATACAAAAATATAGATGAGGCAGATTTGTTATAGTTGGTTTGCTTTCACATCCTAGGTGGCAGTTACACAGAGTGGAAAATGGGTTATGGAGTTAGATTCATTTGTATCTGGATTCAAAATAAGAGTTAACTTTATGCCTGAGGACAGCTTTTCGACAATTTATAGAACATCATTTTTGACCATAGCTTTCTAGAGTGCATTTATTTCATGATGGTTCATTTAGGGCTCCATACATTTTTTTTACAATTAGATTTGCTCATAAAGAGTAATTTAATTTTCTTCTTAGGCTAGTTATGCCCAGCATCTAATTGTCACTACCCTTCACTAGTAAAGGAAATGATTAAGGTAATATCTAGGCAGTAGACGGATAAAATATCTATTGCCATCATTTCTCAAATGACAAGGAGATTCATAATTAAGGGGAACTGTGAATGATTTTCTAATTAGAATAAAAACAGGAAACTCTTTTCTCAGTATGTCTTTTTTTCTCATTGCAAAGGGTATATGTATGTATTCATCACAGCAAATCAGGAAATTTCAAAGGCACAAGAAAGAAAATATTTTTAAAGAGATTCCAACACTCAGTGAAAACCACATACGTAGATTTCTAAGATATGTGTAAACATATTTAAACATTATAAATGAGACCATACTATTACTATCCTGTTTTTCAACTGTGTAATATAGACATGTTTCTTCGTCCTATTTGTCATTAAATATATGTTCTATATTAATTTGAGTAATTTAAAAATTATGTAATTTCTAAAGTTTTATGTAAATCCTTTGCTGTTTTGCAGTGAAAAAGATAAGAAGGAAAAGAAACCAACTGTCAGCGTTTTTGCAATGGTGAGTTTTGAATTTATTAACTATTAAAAATACTTTGGAAATTTGATGTCTCCTTGCATGGAAAAGAGACATTTCATCTGATATGAGATTTTCTTACAGAGTGTGTTAATGGAGAAGCAAAATAAATTGGTTTGATTTAGCTTATTTTCTGGAGAATGCTGATCATAACTTGCCATGTATATTAATAATCTGCAGCCACCCTTCCTGACTTAGATTTCAATATTCTTCTAATGAATTATGTTGCCAGTGATCCATTACCTACACAAACACCTCTCCATTCTGCAGAGAGGAAACCAATCACACAGAGTGCTGTCTTTAATGGCTCTGAAATTCTGGCAGGTTTTAGGTCAAAGTCCATTACTAACAATAAAAGATAGCAATGGATTATTTATTGCTATGAAAATTTTAGAGCATTTTGGTTAGTCCATTGCAAATTTTAGGTAAAAGTCCATTGCTAGCAATAAAATGTAGCAATGGATTATTTATTACTATGATTTCAAATATGCCATATGTTATTATTCCCCTGTGCTATATAGATGAAAATCTAGAATTTGAAAACCTTAATGTAACTATTTCATTTTCTGGTTGCACGTGGTTGTTTAGAAGTTTTTCGTTAATCACACTTGGAATCAGACAGGAATCATATAGGTGTGGTTGGTTGATGACTTCAGTGCCATGGTCTTGGCTCACTGCAACCGCCACCCACCAGCCTCAACTGATCCTCTCACCTCAGCCCCTCAAGTAGCTAAGACTACAGGTGTGTACCGCCATGCCCAGCCAACTTTTGTATATTTTGTAGAGACAGGGTCTTGCCATGTTGCCCAGGCTGGTCTTTAACTCCTGACCTCAAGTGATCCGCCTGTCTTGCCTCCCTTGCCTCCCAGTGCTGGGATTACAGGTGTAAACTACTGCGCCACACCTAGCTGATGACGTCTTATCTACCTGGATTCTCACTTCCTTTTTTCTAAGAGTACAAATGTATGTGAACTGGTAGGTCAGTGATTCCATAGATTAGAACCGGGAAGACTACTGAACCAATTAATCTAACAGGACACGCTTTATAATTCAGTCATAACACAGGAATTTTTTAGGGGGAAGGAGTGGATAGATTGTCTTGTAAAATGGATTTTAATAAATTGATTATAAAAATAGTTGTAGGCAGGGAAAAAACAAGTCATATGACTTTTACACTGAAGACTCCATGGTTCCCTTACGTGATCTTTGTCTCTCTGTGCTACAATTGCTCTTGCCATGACTCCTGCTTTTATTCTGTCTCCACTTCTTTTGGAATTTTGGGGAGATGAGACTAAGCACGAGTCATTCTCAGACTACTTGAGTAACCAAGTGACAGTTTTCATTGTTACATTCTTTCATGGAAAGAAGCATTTAGGTTAAAGTTGTATATTCCCAGGATTTCGGTGCTGTCATTTTGAGACTTTCAGTTTTTATTATTTGTAGTTAAATAGTTTTAAACCTTAGGAGTCTTATATTTTAGAAAATTTAACAGACCTGCTATATAGAGGTAATGTTATCAATACTCAATTCATTTTAAGGCACAAAAAAATAAAAATACGAAGCTTTAATATAAGGTGGTAGTAATAGAACACATATAGCATAATGTGCCAAGCATTGTCCTAAGTATTTCATATATGATCTCATTTATTCCTTACAACTCCTTTGGAGATGGATACTATTATTCCAATTTTACATGTGAAGAAATTGAGGCCAGACATATTCACTTGTCTGAGGATACACAATGGGGCCAGGATAGAGAGAATATACTATAAGGCTATTGATGAAGTACTCTACTACTTAAGATAGATTTTCCTCACATCTTTTTCCTGAAAAGTCAGCATAGAAAACATTGAATGTAACTTGAATATAAAACTTATAAACACAAGAACATAATAAAAGTTTAACAATAAAATGGTGATGTCACTGGCATTGCTTATTAATAGTTTTCAGTGAAGATAAAAAAACATTGTGTGTTCAGGGTTTCCAAGAAGCCCAGCCTCAATGATTCATACCAGGAGGACTCAAAGGACTTATGGCAAAAGGCGACTGGGGAGACTTCCAGAATAAACCAGGTGCAAGCTCCTAGAGTTCTCTCCTAGTGGAGTCACAGGGCACACTGAATTTCTTCTCAGCAGTGAGTTGAGACAGTACACGTGGAATGTTGTTGATCAGAGAAGCTCATTATAGACTCAATGCCCAAAGGTTTTCTTAGGGGCTGATCATGTAGGCACCCACACAGCATGCACCAAAATTTCAGGCTCATAGAGGGAAGGCAAAAACGCAGACGGTAGAACCATATTGTTTGTACAGATAGTTTGGCCATACTTATTGGTTAGAATGGTGATAATCCTCCCCAAATCCAAGTTCCAGCCAAGGGCCAACCTTGTATGCAGGCCTTTCTAAACAGAGCAGACTCAGAACTGCTGTGTTAGCTCTTGTCTGCATACAATGTTTGTTAATTTATTTCCACTATGAGACTTTTTGGCAATCTTAAAAATGTGATGAAAGAAGGAATAGATTCAAATTTTTGTGATAGCATTTTAAATTTATGTCAGACGTTGTTTCAACATTTACTGAAAGACAAAAGTAGAATAAAATCTAAAGCAAGTGAGGAAATGGGACACATAAAGCAAGAAAAATAAAAGTTGGGCTGCAGTTTCTACACAAAATGAACTTCTTAAAGATTATACACCCTTGGTCAGGTGCAGTGGCTCATGCCTGGAATCCCCGCACTTTGGAAGGCTAAGGTGGGTGGATTGCTCCAGCTTGGGCAACATGGCAAAACCCTGTCTGTATGAAAAATACCAAAATTACCCGGTCATGGTGGCACATAGCTGTAGTCTCAGCTACTTAAGAGGCTGAGGTGGGAGGATCACTTGAACCTAGGAGGTGGAGATGCAATGAGCCAAGATTGTGCGACTTCTCTCCAGCCTGGGTGGAGTGAAGACACTGTCTCAAAAAAAGTTATATAATCTTGTAAGAATTGTGCACTGTGGATTGAACTCTGAGCCTTCTATTATATGTGTCTTATGGAAACATTAATGTTTTTTCTAAATAGATAATACCTGACAATGTTAAGTGTTTCCTTTGTACCAGGTATTTGTTAAGCACCCTATGTTTATTGTGATATACTCTTCATAATCTTCAAACAGGGACATAAGTCCCTGCGATTTGGGAACTCATGTTGTTCTTACATTCCAGATGAAGAAACTGACTCAGAGAAGTTAAGTAATGCATTCAAAGTCACAGGGTCACATAGCTAGTAAGCAGGGTAGGCTCAAGATGTGCCCAGTTGCTTTTAACAACTGTAATCACTTATGATTGGTTAAACTGTTATCTCTCTGGAATTAAAGAGTTCTATGTTGCTGTTACCTTTTCATCTTTGAACCAGGTGGTCATCAAAGACTATGCCACCTGGCTCAGTATCTCCCGTCCACTTTGGTGCTCCAACCAACTTGGGTGACTTCTATAGTTATATGGATAACCATTCTTTGATCTTCACAGCTGCAATAATCATACAAACCTACCTGTATCTGGATCTGTTTCCTCCTCCTCCTTTCCAGTTATGACAGAGATTTATTCTTAAGACTAATCACTCATACTTTGGCCCCTATCTCCTCTGCCTTTTCAGGGACCTTACGTCATCATTACCACGCATTATCTTCTGTATCTTTCATCTCTCCCTCTCAACTGGGTCTATCCCATTGGGATTGACACATCAAGGCACTGTCATTTTACTGATGCCCTTCTTGGAGCCACCCCTGCCAGCTCCCTTCACACACAAAAGTGGCCTTTGCATTCTGTGTTGATTTCACCATTCACTTACTTCTCAGCCTATTGAAGTTTGGCTCCTGTTCCTGCCTCTCTCTGCATTCAGTGGACATTTAAAAATTCTATCTTGATCTCTCAGCAGCACTTAGACTGTCTCCTGTATATTTTTTGTTTGCTTCTATTATGTCATGGTTTGCTGATTTTCCGCCAGCTCTTTGGCTTTTTCTTGTGTCACCCTTGCATTTGACGTTAGACTTCCTCAGCCCCTTATCACAGGAGTCAGAGATGATGTGGACATCCCTATAGTTCCACACAGCCATTTTCAAATTATTTTTGATTCTCATGCAAAACTCCTTTGTCATTTGAGTTTTACCTGGCATAATTATACTATCCTCTATCAATTTTCAGTGGTATCCTTGAATTACCCACCCCCAACC
Organism: Cacajao melanocephalus; assembly: GCA_963573385.1. NCBI lineage: Eukaryota > Metazoa > Chordata > Mammalia > Primates > Pitheciidae > Cacajao > Cacajao melanocephalus. The sequence goes on from CAUYLG010032019.1 coordinate 6,814, forward strand.
CAGTTCCTTGAGGACTTTGACATTTGATTGCTTCTACTTAATTCACCTTGTGTTCCTGTTACTCTTCTGAGTATTTTGATAAACTTATAAATAAGGCTCAACATTCTTTGACTTCTTCAGTTCCAACAACCCTGCCCCATAAATTACATTAGTACTTTAGTAGATTACAAGTGTGGACAGGACCTTGGGCTTATTTTTGTCTGGGTGGACTTTCCTGTACAAAGGTATAAACACACACATGCACATACACACACATGTGTATCAGTCTTTAACCACACCTGTGATTCCTTCCAGCTCTGCCCTGCCTCTTTATCATCCCTCTTTTGACATTATGTGTTCATTTCCTGTTGCTGCTGTAGGAAAACAGCACTCACTTAGTGGCTTAAAACAACACAAGTTTATTATCTTACTGTTCTGGAGTTGAATGTGTTACTGGACTAAAGTCAAGGTATCAGCAGGATTGCATTTCTTCTGGAGGCTATAGAGGATAATCAGTTTCCTTCCATTTTTCAGCTTCTAAAAGACACTTGCATTTCTAGACCGACAGGCCATTCCTTGCATCACTCTTGCATCCTCTTACTTCAATCATCACATCTCTTACTGACTCCAGGCCCCCTCCTCCCTCTTATAAGCACTCTGTGATTACATTTGCCCTCCTGGATAATCCAGGATAATCCTCCATCTGGAGATGTTTTAAATCCTCAAAGTCACTTTTATCATATAAGGAAATACATTCACAGGTTCCTGGGATTAGGATTTGGATAGGTTGTTTGGGAAGCAGTATTCTGTTTACCACACCTGGTCAAGACATTATTCTCTCAACTGCTCTCTCTTCTAGTATCCCTCCTTCCTTTCTGCTCTTCTAAAAATTTACCCATAGCAGCCACATCATACCACGTTAGTTCCTGCCTTAAAACCATTAAATGCTTTCGTTTCTGCTTACACAAGAAGTTCAGTGTAAAACCCCGACTCCTTCCTGTCACTACAAAATGCCCTACATATCTGACCTCTGTCGTTTCTGAGTTTACTGCAGACAGTATTCTCCCTTACTCTACTCTTGCCATGGTGTTCATTCTATTTGGTCCTTGGGACACAGCAATCTGGTTTTCGCCCAAGGACCTTTTCATTGGCTCTGCCTGCCTAGAATGCACTATCCCCAGATCATCAGGATGAACTACATCCTTCCTGTCACTGAAGTCTCATCATGGATGTTACCTCCTGAGAAAGACATTCTCTGACCAGCCAATCTAAACCAGCTGACCCTGCCTGCTTCTTGGTCATACCATGTATGACGTTTCTTCTGAATGTTTATCACTATCTGATTTCTTTTTTGTGTGTTTGTCTTCTCTCTGAAGATAAGCTCCAAGGGGGCAGGAGGTTTCTTTTTTTGTATATTTTGTTCTCTACTCTTCCCCAAATGCCCTGGAACAGTGGCTGGAACTTTTATAGGAACTTAACTATTGAATGAATGTTGAATGCATCTATTCCCTCTTTTACTATACGCACTAGAATGTATGCTTTGTGAGGATAGGTAGCTTATCTTACTCACTGTTTTCATCAGTACCTGGAACCAAGCCTGATCTCATTAGGTGCTTTCAAATATTTGAAAGATACTTGATAATATTCACATATCCATTGAATATTAAATGAATGAATGAATGAATTCCCTCTCAAATACAGGTCACGTTTGCCATCTAACCTGCTGAATGTTCCTAAACCTCTTTCCTGTCAGTACCTTCTTCAGCACTGATCAACATGCCTTTTATGTGGTTCTGGTTTCACGTTCTCTCTCTTTCCTGCTAGCATCTAATCAAACATTTTCCATTTTCTTTCTTTTCTTTTCTTTTGTGTGTGTGTGTGTGTGTGTGTGTGTGTGTGTGTTTTGTGTTACTCTGTCACCCAGGCTGGAGTACAGTGGCATGATTACTGCTCTCTGCAGCTTCAACCTCCTAGGCTTAAGTGATCCTCCCACCCCAGCCTCTGGAGTAGCTAGGACCACAGGCATATGCCACCACACCCAGATAATTTTTAATTTTTTTTTTGTAGAGAGAAGGTCTCCCTGTGTTGCCCAGGCTGGTACTGAAACTCCTGGGCTCAAGCGATCCTCCTGCCCTCAGCCTCCCAACTTGTTGGGACTGCAGGTGTCAGCCATCATGCTCAGCCCATTTTTTTTTTTTTAATAAAAAAGGCTCCAATTACAATTAGTTTATACTTCTTACATTTCACCTGTGTTACAACGCTTTTTGGTGTGCCTGCTCTTTGACTTTATGAGACTGAAAACTCTTGTTAATTATTATATTTTCAAAACCAGTAACAGTTCCTGCTTATATCATATACTTGCATATTGTATGCTCAATAAAAGTTTCTTGTATTCTCATTTATATCCTTGTAACAGCTATGTAAGGTTTTCTGTGTGTATGAATATTTTCCTCATTTTGTAAATTCAGAAACTGGGGTTCAAGGTTATTAAGATTTGTTTCCCCTAAAGTCTCCTTCCTAATAAACTGCAGAGCAAAGGCGTTTGACTGAGGCTTTTATCCTACACAGCATTATGTTACCACTTTCCTCAACCCTTCTCTCCCCCTTCATTCTGGAAATCAATCTACTTCATGTTGCAGAGAAATATAAGGTTCTAGCATCTATAAGGAACTTAAACAAATTTACCAAGAAAAAACAAAGAACCCAGTAAAAAGGTGGGCAAAGGACGTGAATAGACACTTCTCAAAAGACATGTGGCCAACAATCATATTTTTAAAAAGCTCAACATTGTGATTATTAGAGAAATGCAAATCAAAACCACTATGAGAAACCATTTAACACCAGTCAGAATGGCTGTTATTACAAAGTAAAAAAATAACAGATGCTGGCAAGATTGTGGAGAAAATAAAACGCTTATACACTGTTAAGCCATTTTGGAAGACAGTGTAGTAATTTCTCAAAGACCTAAAGAGGGAAATACCATTTGACTTATTACTGGGTGTAAGAGTAGCTGAGAAAAAGCAGAATAGACCCCAAAGTCAGGCAAGCAAGTTTTATTAATCTGCCGGGCTGCTCTGTAACAATCAGAGGAGGCATGCCTGAGCTTATAAAATGAGAGGTTTATATGAGGTGAGAGGGGAATAAGGGGGTTTTAGGACTGAGATAATCTATCCGCTGGTAACAGGCACAGAGATAGTTTGTTAATTTGTAACAGACTTATAATACATCATCCTGTAACTTTTGTGGTGGCAGTCTTTTAAAAAAAGAGATAAACCAGTTTTTTTTAATGGATATGTGTTAAACAGGAATTTACAAGTGAGGGTAACCAACATACGTTTTCCCTGTCCTGCCTTGAGCTGCCTGGATGGCTGTAATTAGGCTTTGCTTAATTGCAGCACATCTGGCAGCCTTGGTGTGGCACCTAGGTAGGGGTTCAGGAATGTAGCTGCAGAGCAATCAGAGGGAGGGAAGGGGTCAGCCTGCATGGAAGGGGTTTTCTTAGACTTAACACTGGATATATACCCAAAGGAATATAAATCATTGTACTGTAAAGATACATGCATTGTATGTTCATTGCAGAATGATTTAAAATAGCAAAGACATGGAATCAAGCTAAATGCCCATCAATGATAGAATGGATAAAGACAATGTGGTACATATACACCATTGAATACGATGCAGCCGTGAAAAGGAACAAGATCATGTCCTTTGCAGGGCATGGCTGGAGCTGGAGGCCATTATCCTTAGCAAACTAACACAGGAACAGAAAACCAAAACCGTATGTTCTCACTTATATGTGAGAGCTAAATGATGAGAACACGTGGACACAAAGAGGGGAACAACACACACTGGGGCCTTTTGGAGGGTGGAGTGTGGGAGGAGGGAGAGGATCAGGAAAAAATATCTAATGGGTACTAAGCTTAATACCTAGGGATGAAATAATCTGTATAAACAAACCCACATGAAACAAATTTACCTTTATAACAAACCTGCACTTGTAACCCTGAACTTAAAAGTTAAAATAAATAAATAATAAAATAAAACAAATACAAAAGGCAATATGAGATTCTGAACTCTTTCAATTTTCTGTCTTTATTCCTGGAAATTTAGTACTCACTTTTATCTCCTTCCTTCTAGTCTAAGATTAAGAGACGTAATTCCAATTTTCCCAGCTCAGTGAAGGGTGTCTTTTGATTAGTCAGCTATTTCTTTTTGTTTCCACGTGTTAGACCCCAAACTTGAGGGTCCCCATTCTTTTCTAAGTACATTGTGCTCTTTTCTGTCTCAGTTTACTGTTCTTTCCGGCTTGAATGCCTTTTTCTTTTATTTGCCTTTAACACTTGGTCAACTTTCAAAGCTGGAAGAAAACATCACCTCTTTTATAATATGAAGCCTTTCCACAAAGGAGGGAATAATGATTGACTCAATTTTATGTCTGTTCTATACGCTGTGCTGTCAAAGCATGCAGAGTATATATTGCATATACATTTCTCTTTAATTTCTCTG
>CAUYLG010032020.1:0-15984 GCA_963573385.1 Cacajao melanocephalus
TTGCTGATGAGGAGCTGCGATCCCCTGTAGGAGGAGAGGCATTCTGATTTTGGGTGTTCTCAGCCTTTTTGCACTGTTTTCTTCCCATTTTTGTGGATTTATCCACCTGTCGTCTTTGTAATTGCCGACTTTCAGATTAGGTCTGAGTGGATGTCTGGCTTGTTGGTGATGAAGTTTTTTCTGTTTCTTAGTTTTCCTTCGGCGGACGCCGTTTCCCCACGGAGCTAGGCCTTCCCGGGTTCAGCTGTGCTTACTGTGAAACTCTCGGTCTTCAGCGCTTCCAATTGCTGTTCTCCTTCTGGGGATGGGACCAGCTGGACCCGACTCAAGGGGCACCCAGTCGCATATACTCCTCACTGAGAAGCACTGCGCTGCGCCGGGGCGCCGGCAAAACAGCTGCGCCAGCCAAAAGAGTCACGCTGGCGACCCGTGTGGCTCCTCCGCCAGGAATTTCCCAGTTTGTGTTCCACAGAAATTTGTCTGAGATTGCGGCGTCCACTCGCTCTCTGTGCTTTCACTGGGAGCTAAAATCCTGAGCTGTTGTTAATTGGCCATCTTGGATCTCTCCGCCCCTCCTTGCCTCCTCCTAACCTCCAGTGGTTGGGGAGGTGGACCCTGGCATTCTTTTTTTTTTTTTTTTTTTTTTCAGACAGAGTCTCACTGTCAGGTGGGAGTGCAGTGGCGCAATCTCAGCTCATTGCAACCTCTGCCTCCCAGGTTGAAGCAATTCTCATGCCTCCACCTCCCAAGTAGCTGGGATTACAGGTGCCCACCGTGCCCAACAAATTTTTGTATTTTTAGTAGATGCAGGATTTCACCATGTTGGCCAGGCTGGTCTCAGACTCCTGACCTCTAGTGATCCGCCTACCTCAGCCTCCCAAAGTGCTGGGATGGCAGGCATGAGCCCCCGCACCTGGCCAATGCTGGGCATTCTTTGGCTTGCAGCTGCACCACCCCAGTCTCTGCCTCTGTCCTCACATGGCATTCTCCCTGTGTGCCTGTCTTCATGTGACAATTGGCTTAAGACACACCCTAATGTCCTCATCTTAACTTGATAACGTCACAAAGACCCTATTTCTAAATAAGGCCACATTCACAGGTGATGGGATTTGGAACTATGTCTTTTGAGGGGCATAATTCAACCCATGACAAGACTCTGACTTCAAACTCTTGCCTCATCTGGGGCTCAGCTTCTTTGCCTGGTTTCTGACTTGCTGATTCCAAAATCCTTCCCAAGACTTACCTCCTGTTACTTTTTTTGTGTGTTTTTGTTCTTCTTGGCTGACAAATCAGACTTGTATTCGCTGGACCCAACCCAAAAAACTGATTGATCCTTTGGCATTGGCCTGACCACCCAGATTTTGAGGCTAATACAGGTGGTTTCAGGGAATAAGTCAGATCTGTCTCCAGCACCAGGCCTCAGGCTCTGCCACAGCCACTGCCTCTAAGTCCATCCTGAGTTCAGCCCTTCTCTGGCCTAGCAGCCCTAGAGGCTTCTTGAGATCTCCCTTCAGTGGATCCAAAACTGGCTTCCACCACCTGCCAGACCTGGCACAGTCCAACCAGAGTATTCGTTTTCCAAAGGTGAATTTTTCAAGTTTGCTTTTTATACATTTCAAATAAGGATCACTTTCATAATGGTGAAAATGATAATCCATCCACCTGTACCCCATGCAATTCTCATACAGCTTTAGGCATTCATATATAGTTACCATAGTTTCTCAAAGTAATTTTGAGAAGCAGAAAAAAATCAGTTAACTTCACAGCAAGGCAGGAAATAGATTAGAGTAGTGGAGGGGCCAGTTATAAAAAAAATTAATTTCTTCAAATATGAAATGATTAAATTAGTTGTTTTATACTAACAAAAATGTAAATGGAAAGCTGCAGCAATTTTCCAAGTTTTGGATCTTAAAATAAGTCTGAGCCACAAAATATTAGATTGCAAACTTTGCTTTCACTTTAATTATAGGATTAATTCTATTAATCTTCCATTTACCGTTTTGACAGAGACCTGTTCTAAAGTCAGATGCGCCTATAGTAGCAACCACAGCTAATCCAATAACCCACCACCCTTGAGCTAAACTATAGTGCTGGGTCAGCTTATAAAGATTTTAGTATCTCACAGGTCCACAAAAAGGCATTTTTAGGGAGCCACTATTTCCATTCCTTCAGCACAGAGAGATGGCCAATAGTAGAATTAAATAGGCTAAACTTGCCAGGGGCCATGTCATTTTAAAGCTGCAAAATATCCTGTTGCTTACAATTTATAAAAAGATTAACAGCTTGGCCTTGCTTATAGTCTACAGACATAAACTTAATGACATCATTAGAATCCTCCAATTGGCCACATACATGAACCCAAGGAAGAAGGCTAAGAATTTCCCCCTACTAGTCATTCTCATTATTGATATGTATGCATGTGTGTATGTTTCTCTCATCTGCCTGGTCCTCCCTTGTGAAATTCTAAAATAAATCATCTTCATTAAACAGAAAGGAACTCGGAAAGTACAACTGACCAGCATGCACATGCTTTGTTGCCATCCAACCCAGCCAATTCTCCAGCCACTACTTCTATTCATGGGGCCACCAGAGTTCTAAATGGAATACTTTCATCCCCTGCCAGGAACACACACCAGTATTTACTAGTACTTATGCAAAATAATTTTCCAGAATCATTTTTCAAAAGCTGAATGCTCAGTTGACTTATAAAGTCTAAAATGGATTAATAGGAAAGAAATAGACAGTCCCAGATGTACAAGTTATCAATTTTATGCACAGGATGAGTAAGCCTTATGTATTTCAACTAAGAATTACAATAACTCCATTTCTCTCAGGAGAAATGGTGGCTACAGGAAAAATGAAGATGTGCTTTGTTTTACTTCCATAACAGGAAGCATTCTTGGCTGAATTAAAATGATTGGCATGAAGGCTTAAAGATGCTGCCTTATTAACAGATTTGCCTTACCAGACTACAGTGGGCTGAATGATATAAGGTCTTCTTTGTATTCATTTATTTATTTGTTCATTAAACCAATACTTATTGAGCACTTATCATGATGAGCAAAGCATTGAACTAGGACCTCTGAATCAAAGAAGAAAGTATCCCTTCTTATAAGAAACTCATCATCTGGGCCTTTTACTATTCTCATACGTATTGCCTTTGAATCAGACAGGGTTTTCAGGTTGTAAGAAACAGAAACCTTTTCTACCTAGCTTTAAAATATAGAAATTTTCAGAAGGATGAGGGTGAGTTCATAGAATCCAAGAACAAAGTCTCAGAAAGGACAGGAGCCAGATTCCTTTTGGGTGTCTAGGTTGTAAGAAAAGTGCATGGAGCCTTCAGGTTGCTTCTCTCTAGCTTAATGCTCTTTTTTCAGCTTTTGTCATGCCACACGGGATTTTAGTCAGCTTCTGTTGTGCCATATAGCCACGCCTTTACCACATAAGGGTAGGGCACCCTGATTGACAGACTCACTAAGATTGTCTCAAAAGGAAAAGCAGCAGTTCCCCAAAGCAAACCCAGGTGCTCTTTTTAGAAGAACAGGGAATGGATGCCGGGCAAGCAGAATAGCCCTGACCTAGCCTTTGTCCTTCCCAAAGTTCACTTCCCCTATGGCTAAAGCCACTTGATCCTTCACCTTTTTCAGGCTTTGAGAGGTACAGCTGAATAGCTCAGGAAATTATTATTAGTTCATCTTTATGTCTGATGCATTCATTTCCAGCACAGGGTACCATCTTCTTTCTCTATATTGCCACCTCTGCCCTGAATACCTGTGCAAGTATTCTGGTGTCTACCAAACTAGGCCCTGCCTCCTCTTGCCAGCCCTGATCTCCCTCCTTACTTTTATCTAAAAATTGGAATTCTGCACTTGAATCTTAACTATAAAACTGGATGGGATGCACAGGCTCCTGCCTAATCTCAGCATTTTGAGAGTCTGGGGCAGGAGGATGGCTGAAGCCCAGGAGTTTAAGACCAGCCTGGTCAACATAGTAAGACCCTGTCTCTCTATAAAATAACAATAATAATAATAATAAAGCCGGCCAGGCATGGTGGTGCCACCTGTAATCCAAGCTACTCAGGAGGCTAAGGTGGGAAGACCACTTGAGCCCAGGAGTTTGAAGCTGTAATGAGCTATGATCACGCCACCACACTTTGCCTGGATGATCAAACAAGACCCTGTGGAAGAAGAATAAGAAGAAGAACAACAACAACTACTACTACTACTGCTACTACTACTGGTGGCTAAGAAGCAACATTTCTGAGGCAGAAAAGCTATGTGATCTTGAATGAATTATACCTTGCTGAACTCAGCTCCTTATCTGTGAATAGGCAAAGTAATATTTACCTTATTAGGTTGTTGTGGGTATTAAATTCGTATTTTTAATTACAAAAATGTCTGCACATAGTAAAATGCTTAATAAACAAGCCTTGATCCTTCAATCAAACATGTTTCAAAACTTTACATATTGATGTCATATTCCTGCTATTTGATTCCCTGGGTTTCAAGCCTCTGCTTACATTAACCACTAATCCCTGACTGCTCCCATGCTTCAATCTTCCACTTCCCGCACTTTGGATTGGCCGCAGCAACTGATATGTAGAGTGTCCACCAGCGGCTGTGGCCCACTCTCCCAGCACTGCACCCATTTCGTTCACTGCAGCACCTTCAAACCAAGTTCCCTTCACTGCTGCTTGATGGGCTCAAGCACAAACCTCTCGCTGCCTTCTCCCCACTTGCAGCCTGACAGGCCTGACCAAGGGACTTGACCCTTCTGATTTACTCATCCTCATTAGGATTGTTGTGAAAACAGCTCATCCTCTTCCAGAGAACCGACTCTCCTGAGACCACTCAATACTCACCACATTGCTAAGCAAGTTCCGATATTTTTATTTTTTTTGCTACAATTATTTGGATGAATCCTTAGTTACCTAAATCCTAGAGAGGACTTTTGCCCTCTTCAGCAAATGGTTTATCTAAACATATTGATCACTTTGTATGTGCCAAGCACTCAGGTAAGCACCAGAGGCAGAGAGATATATAAGACAATCTTGCGTCCTACTAAGAGATAGTACCAAGTCAGAAGAATCACAGACAGAGATGCCATTGCTAGTCATCTCCTTCCATTCGAACTGCCAAGCAATGCTGACACAGGTAGCCAAAAAGAAAACAAAAATCCTAAATTTTAAATAAAGTATCACTTAGGCTGGGTTCTGGAATATTCTTTGTTGATTACATTTGCAGAGAAGTATACCAATCATAAATGTGGAGCTCAATGAATCTTTACATTCAGCTCCCAGATGAAGAAACAGAACATTGTCAGAATGCCAGCAGCCCTCTCATGCTCTCTCCCATCTATTCCCCACCACTGGGAGCCACTGGGCTGATGTTGCATGGGTGCACACAGTGTGCACTCCTGTGTGACTAGCATCTTTCATTTATCATTATGGTTGTAACATTCATTCATGTGGTTGCATGTATATTCCATGTGTTCACTCATATTTTTGAATGGTACTCCTTTGCGTGATTATTTTCCACTTTACTTATCCATTTTCCTCAAATGCACATTGTTTTTCCAATTTTTGTGGTATTATGAATAGTGTTGCTATTAACATTCTAGCACAATGCATTCTGGTTGACATAGAAACTCCTTTCTTTTGAGTTAACACCTAGGAATGGAATTGCTAAGTCATAGCATATGCAGATATTCAACTTTAATAGATAGCTCCAAATGATTCTCCTCTTCTGCAGGTATTTTTGAAGAAGGTGCTGCTGCTATTCTAGAGAAATAGTAGTTCTTTCATGGAGGTCTGACTCTGTGGGATCTAAGAAGCGGATTCTAGGACCTGCACTCATAGCTCTCAGTTCAGTTCCCCTCTTTGTGTTTGCTCTTTGTGCTCAGGGGAGACTGTTTTTATTACCTGCTGGGCAGGTGCAAAATGCCAGCATCAAATCAAGAGCTTAGGTACTCCCCGGGAAGGCTGGTGGAAATTTCCCACAGCTGAGAGGATAGTTTACCCTGGGCTTCAGGAGCCACCTGGCGTCAAGTGAGGGAGGATTTAATTGGAGATAAGTGTTGGGGGAAGGGTGGCGTAAAGAGTCAGGTTAGGAAACCAGGACATAGGATCCAAAAACAGGCTTCCAAGACCTGAGACTTGCCTGGGCAAATACTGAGGAAAGAGTTGGGAGTGAGCATGTAAGAGGAAACTACTGAATGGCCAAGAAGAAGGCAGCATGGGGCAATACCTCAGTCCAGGGCAGCTGCCCACCAACAGCTGCCTCTTTTCTGTTTCCCGTAGTGTGGTAGTAGGTAAGTGATATGGTTTGGCTCTGTCCCCACCCAAATCTCATCTTGAATTGTAGCTCCCATAATTCCCAGGTGTTGTGGGAGGAACCTGGTGGGAGATAATGGAATCATGGGGGCTGTTTCTCCCATATTGTTCTCCTGGTAGTGAATAAGTCTCATGAGATCTGATGGTTTAAAAGTGGTTTCCCCTTTCACTTGGCTCTCATTCTGTCCTGCCCGCCTCCATGTTAAGACGTGCCTTTCACCTTCAACCATGATTGTGAGGCCTCCCCAGCCACCTGGAACTGTGAGTCCATTAAACCTCTTTTTCTTTATAAATTACCCAGTCTCTAGTATGTCTTTATCAGCAGCATGAAAATACATGTAGGGGAGCAGTAGGGGAGAAGCAGGGAAGGAGAGGGACAAAGCAGACATTACTTTCATTTCTTTGCTAAGTCCTCAAGGTGACTGCTTAAAAGACTAGACCTAGTGGCTGAATTGCCAAAATCCTTCTCCAAATCTTTGAAACATCCATGTCTACTGGTGCAATCTATTTGGAAAGCACTATAGCACTAGATAATTATCCATAAGGCATATATACATATATACCCCTTAATGCAGTAATCCATTTTGGGGAGTTTATTGTAAAGCTATTATTTCAATAGAGGGGACAAAATCAAATGTATTAATCTGCTCATTATTGGAATATTTATACACTAAAAAAAGAGGAATGATCTAAATATTCAAGAGTAGCAGACAGTATATCAGTTTTATTGACTGTCATAAGCCATTAAAGTTAATTAAAATTAAATTTCTGTGCAAACTTGTTTAAAGTAAAATCTCAGAATACAAAATTGTACAGATATTAAAATTACAGCGAAATAAACATGCACTTGGAAGTGAACAAAAATTTTAAAGGAACAAGGACAGTTGCTAACATTTACGCCCACTATACACTACTGCTGTACTAGGTGTTTTATACAAATGACTGCATCCTCTCAACAACTTTATGGGGTAGGTAGTAGTACCAATTCCATTTTACAGATGAGGAAACTAAGCCACAAAAAGCAAAAGTAAATTTTCCAAGTTAGTAAGTGACAGGACTCAAGTATTTTGGCTTCCAAGTCCTTAACACTTAAGCCTTTTACATGAAAATACAAGTAATAATAAGGAATAGTATTATTAGATTTCCCTATCTTTGTATATTTTTTAATATCTTTATAACTAAATCAGGTAGGACAAATGCTTGAGCATATATTAAGTCTCTTGTATAGAGCTAAATTCTCTCACAGGCATCATGGTACCAAATGTTTACAAGAATCTAATGCCATTGAGATGATTATCTTTATTTTAGAGACTAAAAAAATAAGACAGATGTTACTTAATTTTTTATTGAGACCTCAACTACAAACACAAGAGAGCAAACCCTATGGGCTTCCGTAAATCAACACGGGAAGCAGAAGCACACAGATAAAATCAGCCTAAACAGGAGAAAAACTAAGCTCTTCTTTCTGTGAGAAAGGACTGTGGCTGAATCATAGAAAAATTTCATGGGAAAACACTAAGTAGTGTACATAAATTATCTGAATTTTTCCACTCTTAGAGGGGGAAAACAACAAATGGTTAAATGGGGATTTCTGGTTTTCCTTGAGGTCACTGTGAATCCACACCAGACAATTACAGAGCATGTGAGCTCCAGGACTATGGAAAGAGATTATAGGAAGATACTTTGAGGATGTAAGTTTAAAAACTTTTGGTCTTGAAATCAGGCTAAGAGAGATTGTCTTAGTGCTGGTACAACAAGATTTTTCCAGGCCTTGAATGTGGGAATTGGGCGTTAGACTTGTATCACATGCCTCAATGAGTGTCAAAATAATTGAGTTATATATACATTTATATGTACATGCAAATATATGTGTGTATACATATATTCACATACATACACACATATATATAGTTTACAGATGTTAAAGTAGCTGGAGTTATCAAATTCAAAAAGCACCCCCTCCACATAGACTGCCAAGACCACAAAACCTCTGACACATCTCCATACAATTACATGAGAGACCTGGGGGAGTGTCATCACCAACCTGCATCTTCATCTCCTTTGTATCTTCTAATGTGTTGGCTTAGAAGGAAACCAGAGCAAAAGTAACCTGACACTGGGACCCAGGCAAAGTTTTGCCTATCTTTGAAATCAAACTCACCTCCAGCTTCTGCCCTAATTCTCATCTATCTTTTTCAATCACCAGTGCATCCTCAACATGAAGTGCAGTGCCTTAACACATTGTAAGCATTCATTCTTGAATAAACTACTTTCATATGAAAATAAGAAAGAAAAGCCATAGTCCTATCTTCCAGGAGCTCATGAACACTTCAGAAAATGGTGATTGAAGTTAAGAAAGGAGCCACTAAGTTATACTATATGTATGTGTGTGTGTGTATGTATATGTGTGTGTGTGTCAAAGTGCATAGAGCAGACATTTCGTATACTAAAGGTCTAGCAAGGGGAATGGTTTGTGAAGAGGGATATGGGTGAGAGCATGGGCACTGCCCTGGACTGTGGAGTGCACATGCTATCCCTACACTGCTTCCAACCAACTCTGGGTACTAGCAAGTCTCCTCACTTCCCTGAAGTTCTCAGTTGGCATCAAAGAGTCACAGCAGAGACTAGAGGGCACATAAAATCCAAGAATGTTAGAGCTGTAAAGAGATTACTTAATTTAGCTCTCTTGTTTTGCAATAAGAAAACTGAGACTGTAAGGATGAAAGCATTTCTCCCAATATCATATGCTATTCCCGTGGGAGCCAAACCTAAGACTACCTTCTTTGCAGCACAGAGAACATTTTACTACATCTCAGGGACAGGAGTCAGAGAGCAACATTTGAGTGGGCAAAGATGGAGAATCAGCACAGCCAGTGCCACTAACTTGCTAGAGATGGCAAAAGAAAAAAGGCAGTCGATCTGGCTCCCCAGTGTAGACACAGCCCAAAGGCAGGCAGGATATAAAATCCTACAGGCAAACCTGGAATATATAAATCAGAACAATTGAGTATAATAATTCAGCTATCAACTGTTAGCCCAACAGAAATACATTTCCTTGGAAGGAAAGGGGAATAGAAAGGACGCTTTGTTATACATGGCACTCAAACCTGGTGAAAACATCAAAATAATCTCATTAAACAGTAACACACTTATTCAAGACAGACAAAGGGAGTTTGCAATGGTTTTTAAAAATCTGTTTAAGAAATTTCACTTAATCCTCTCCTTTGGTACACTTGTTTTTTGTTTTTCCAAATTTGCCTATAGGCTAATACTTACATCATTTTATTTAGGGCAAGGGCCTGTTCCTGCAGTTTTTTAAATAAATGTTCCTTCCATGACTTGAAAGGACAAGTTGGTATTGATTGAGTTAAAGCTTTCCAGTTCATCTGGTGACAACCTTTTCTGCAAACCTCAAAAGGTGACCTATCTTCTCATTCTTTAATAAGCAGTAGTTTCTTTTAGGCTAGGAGGTAATAAACAAGGTCACTTTTAACACCAAAGAAACATTTACATAAACCAACAGCACTGAGAATGAGCAATTAAAAAAATGAATAGTTAATGAGTCTGCAAAATTATATGCACCCCTTCCCAGAGCAAATCTTACTGAATGATGAGTGATGGAGTTTTCCATGGTTGAATCTCTTTTTTAATTGAGTAAATAAGCTAAGGTAGGAATTAAATCACAAATTAAAGCATAAAAATGCAGACAATATGTGGAAGAATGGGGGATAAACATGTTCCAGTAAAACAGTAGGAATATTTGTTTTCTGAGTTTTTAAAAATGACTGCATCTCTTTGTTATTTAACATTGTGTGTGCATGCACATGCACACAAAACAAGCTGTAATGTTGGTCTTGGTATCACATCTGTTTTGCCTAATTCCTGTACTGTCCATATTCATTTCTTACCATGCCCACCAAGAAAAAATACATTTTTTGTTATGTGAATCTGTCATCTACTAAATGTGGTGCATTGCATTCTAGGCTCCAATTCTTCACCCTTCCTTGCACTCTTCATTTATGTTCAGCATGGGACTCACTTTGGCCAATAGAGTGGAATTGACATGATGGTATGGTGTGTCAGACACTTAAAATGCCTTGCAAGTTTCTGCTTGCCCTCTTATGTCTCTGCTACCACCATACAAAGAGCCTGCCAAGACTAACCTGCTAGCCCAAGAGGAAGATGAGGGATACATAAACAGAACAAATCTGGCCATGCCCAGCCTAGAGGGACCACATGAGCCAGCCAAGATCAGCAGAGCCACCCAACCAAGTCCAGCCAAGATCAGCAGGCCCACAGCCAATCCATAGGTTCCTGAGCTATAATAATAATACAATAACATAATATATATAATATAATAATAACGACTATGTTATATTGTAACCACAATAATAATTGTTGTTTTAAGCTCTTGAGTTATAGAATGGCTAATTACACAGAAATAGCCAATATCACTACAGTCACATGTACCACATACACAAAAGGTACAAGTAAAAATACAGTAGAATAATCTTATACAGTATAATAATCTTAAAAGTGATCTGTTGTAGAACAGATCTTGTAAGTGAACAGATCGCTTTTAAGATTATTATACTGTATAAGATTATTATACAGGGGCCGAAGAACTCCCCCTCCTACCTAAGGGAGGCCACTGGGGACTTTTCCAGATACTCCGGCACTCTGGCTCAGATACTGAGCTTTTCTCATGGTCTCTACATCCCACAGACCAGGAGATGCTCACTGGTGCCCATAACACCAGCGCTGCAGGTTTCCAGCACAAAACTGGGTAGCCATTTTAGCCAGGACGACAGGTTTCCAGCACAAAAGTGGGCAGCCGTTTTAGCCAGTGCCTGGAATGCCTGTGAGATAGAACCACCCATTCCCCTGAAAAAAACGAGGCTGAAGGCAGGGAGCCATGTGATCTGGCATGACAGGTCCCACCCCGACAAAGATCAGCAAACTGAAACCCACTAGCTTGAGATTTTCACAGCCAACACAGCAGTTTGAGCTCGACCTGGGATGGTTGAGCTCAGTGCAGGAAGGGGCATCTGCCATTACAGAGGCAGTTCTAACCTTGCCTGTGTAAACAAAATTGCAGAAAGAAATGTCTTCAACATCAATAGAAATGAAATCCAGTCAGAGACCCCATCTGAAAGTCACCAACTTCAAAGACCAAAGGTAGATAAACCCACAAAGATAGGAAGAAACCAGCACAAAAAGGCCAAACTCACCAAAAACCAGAATGCCTCTTCTCCAAAGGATCACAACTCCATACCAGCAAGGGAACAAAACTGGATGGAGAATGAGTTTGACAAATTGGCAGAAGCAGGCTTCAGAAGGTGGGTAATAATAACAAACTTCTCCAAGCTAAAGGAGCATGTTCTAATCCAATGCAAAGACACTAAGAACATTGAAAAAAGGTTAGATGAAATGTTAACTAGACTAGCCAGCTTAGAGAAGAACATAAATGGCTTGATGGAGCTGAAAAACACAGCATAAGAACTTTGCAAAGCATACACAAGTTTCAACAGTTGAATCAATCAAGAAGAAAGGCTATTAGAGATTGAAGATCAACTCAATGAAATAAAATGAAAAGGCAAGATTAGAGAAAAAAGAGTGAAAACAAATAAACAAAGCCTCCAAGAAATATGGGATTATGTGAAAAAAACCTAATCTACATTTGATCAGTGTACCTGGACGTGATGGGGAGAATGAAACCAAGCTGAAAAACACTCTTAAGGATATGATCCAGGAGAACTTTCCCAACCTAGCAAGGCAGGCCAACATTCAAAACGAAGAAATACAGAGAACACCACAGAGATATTCCTCAAGAAGAGCAACCCCAAGGCACATAATCATAAGATTCACCAGGGTTGAAATGAAGGAAAAAATGCTAAGGGCAGTCAGAAAGAAAGGTCGGGTTACCCACAAAGGGAAGCCCATCAGACTCACAGCAGATCACTCTGCAGAAATCCTACAAACCAGAAGAGACTGAGGGGTGACT
Organism: Cacajao melanocephalus; assembly: GCA_963573385.1. NCBI lineage: Eukaryota > Metazoa > Chordata > Mammalia > Primates > Pitheciidae > Cacajao > Cacajao melanocephalus. Next base: position 12,336 of record CAUYLG010032020.1, read on the forward strand.
AGATAACATCCTTAAAGAAAAGAAATTTCAACCCAGAATTTCATATCCAGCCAAACTCAGCTTCATAAGTGAAGGAGAAATAAAATCCTTTATGAACAAGCAACTGCTGAGAGATTTTGTACCACCAGGACTGGCTTACAAGAGCTCCTGAAGGAAGCACTAAACATGGAAAGGAACAACCAGTAGTAGCCACTGCAAAAATGGACCAAGTGGTAAAGACCATCAACACAATGAAGAAACTGCATCAACTAATGGACAAAACAACCAGCTGGTATCAAAATGGCAGGATCAAATTCACACATAACAATATTAACCTTAAATGTAAATATGCTAAATGTCCCAATCAAAAGACACAGACTGGCAAATTGGATGAAAAGTCAAGACCCATCAGTGTGCCGTATTCAGAAGACCCATCTCACGTGCATAGACACACATAGACTCAAAATAAAGGGATGGAGGAAGATTTACCAAGCAAATGGAGAGCAAAAAAGAAGCAGGGATTGCAATCCTAGTCTCTGATAAAACAGACTTTAAACCAACAAAGATCAAAAGAGACAAAGAAGAGCATTATATGATGGTAAAGGGATCAATGCAACAAGAAGAGCTAACTATCCTAACTATATATGCACCCAATACAGGAGCACCCAGATACATAAAGCAAGTTCTTAATGACCTACAAAGAGACTTAGACGCTCACACAATAATAATGAGAGACTAACAATCTACTGTCAATATTAGACAGATCAGTGAGACAGAAAATTAACAAGGATATCCAGGGCTTGAACTCAGATCTGAACCAAGTGGAACTAATAGACATCTACAGAACTCTCCACCCCAAATCCACAGAATATACGTTCTTCTCAGTACCACATCACATTTACTCTAAAATTGACCCTATAATTGGAAGTAAATCACTCCCCAGCAAATGCAAAACAACGAAATCATTAGAACCAGTCTCTCAGACCACAGTGCAATTGAATTAGAACTCAGGATTAAGAAACTCACTCAAAATTGCACAACTACATGGAAACTGAACAACCTGCTCCTGAATGGCTACTGGATAAATAATGAAATGAAGGCAGAAATAAAGATGTTCTTCAAAACCAATGAGAATGAAGATATGACATAACAGAATCTCTGGGACACATTTAAAGCAATTTCTAGAAGTAAATGTATAGCACTAAATGCCCACATGAGAGGCAATGAAAGATCTAAAACAGACACCCTGTTGTCACAATTAAAAGAATTAGAGGAGCAAGATCAAACAAATTCAAAAGCTATGAGAAGACAAGAAATAACTAAGATCAGAGCAGAACTGAAGGAGACGGAGACGAAAAACCCTTCAAAAAATTAATAAATCCAGGAGCTGGTTTTTTGAAAAGATCAACAAAAGACTGCTAGCCAGACTAATAAAAAAGGAAAAAGAGAAGAATCAAATAGATGCAATAAAAAATGATAAAGGGAATATCACCACCGATACCACAGAAATACAAACTACCATCAGAGATTACTACAAACAACTCTATGCACATAAACCAGTAAATCTAGAAAAAATGGATAAATTCCTGGACACTTACTCCCTCCCAAGACTAAACCAGGAAGAAGCTAATCCCTGAATAGACCAGTAACAAGGTCTGAAGTTAAGGCAGCAATTAATAGCCTACCAACCAAAAAAAGTTCAGGACTAGAAGAGTTCACAGTCAAATTCTACCAGACATACAAAGAGGAGCTGGTACCAGTCCTTCTGAAACTATTCCAAACAATACAAAAAGAGGGAATCCTCCCTAACTCATTTTATGAGATCAACATCATCCTGATACGAAAACCTGGCAGAGACACAGCTAAAAAAGAAAATCTCAGGCCAATATCCATGATGAACATAGATGCAAAATCTTCAGTAAAACACTGGCAAACAGAATCTAACAGCACATCAAAAAGCTTATCCATCATGATCAAGTCAGCTTCATGCCAGGGATGCAAGGCTGGTTCAACATATATAAATCTATAAACAGAATCCATCACATAAACAGAACCCAAGACAAAAACAATATGATTATCACAATAGATGCAGAGAAGGCCTTTGACAAAATTCAACAGCCCTTTATGCTAAAAACTCTTAATAAACTAGGTAACGATGGAACATATCTCAAAATAATAAAAGCTATTTATGACAAACCCACAGCCAATATCATACTGAATGCGCAAAAACTGGAAGCATTCCCTTTGAAAACTGGCACTAGATAAGGGTGCCCTCTCTCACCACTCCTATTCAACATAGTATTGGAAGTTCTGGCAAGAGTGATCAGGAAAGAAAAAGAAATAAAGGGTATTGAATTAGGAAAAGAGGAAGTCAAATTATCTCTGTTCACAGATGACATAATTGTATATTTAGAAGACCCCATTATCTCAGCCCAAAATCTCCTGAAACTGATGAGCAACTACAGTAAAATCTCAGGATACAAAATCAATGTGCAGAAATCACAAGCATTCCTATACACAAATAACAGACTAACAGAGAGCCAAATCAAGAGTGAACTCCCATTCACAATTGCTACAAAGAGAATAAAATACCTAGAAATACAAATAACAAGGGACTTGAAGGACCTCTTCAAGGAGAACTACAAATCACTGCTCAAGGAAATAAGATACAAACAGATGGAAAAACATTCCATACTCATGGTTAGGAAGAATCAATATTGTGAAAATGGCCATACTACCCAAAGTAATTTATAGATTCAATGCTATCCCCATCAAGCTACCATTGACCTTCTTCACAGAACTGGAAAAACCACCTTAAACTTCATATGAAACCAAAAAAGAGCTTGTATAGCTGAGACAATCCTAAGCAAAAAAAGAACAAAGCTGGAGGCATCATGCTACCTGACTTCAAAGTATACTACAAGGCTACGGTAATCAAAACAGCATGGTACTGGTACCAAAACAGAGATATAGACCAATGGAACAGAACAGAGGCCTCAGAAGTAACACCACACATCTACAACCATCTGATCTTTGACAAACCTGACAAAAACAAGTAATGGGGAAAGGATTCCCTGTTTAATAAATGGTGTTGGGAAAACTAGCCATGTGCAGAAAGCTGAAACTGGACCCCTTCCTTACACCTTATACAAAAAATTAACTCAAGATGGATTAAAGATTTAAACATAAGACCTAATACCATAAAAGCCCTAGAAGAAAACCTAGGCAATACCATTGAGGACATAGGCATAGGCAAGGACTTCATGACAAAAACACCAAAAGCATTGGCAACAAAAGACAAAATAGACAGATGGGATCTAATTAAACTTAAGAGCTTCTGCACAGCAAAAGAAACTATCATTAGAGTGAACCAGCAACCAACAGAATGGGAAAAAATTTTTGCAATCTACCCATCTGACAAAGGGCTAATATCCAGAGTCTACAAAGAACTTAAATAAGTTTGCAAGAAAAAAAACAAACAACCCCATCAAAGAATGGGCAAAGGATATGAACAGACACTTTTCAAAACAAGACATTTATGCAGCCAACAAACATATGAAAAAATGCTCATCATCACTGGTCATTAGAGAAATGCAAATCAAAACCACATTGAGATACCATCTCACACCAGTTAGAATGGCGATCATTAAAAAATCTGGAGACAACAGAT
>CAUYLG010032021.1:0-16573 GCA_963573385.1 Cacajao melanocephalus
TGTGTGTGTGTGTGTGTGTGTGTGTGTGTATCAGAGAGAGACAGAGAGAAAATGTCAGAGTGGGAAGAACTCTCTAGAGATCATCCAGTAGGGCCCTCTGGTTTTACTGCTATGGAAACTGAGGCTTAGAGAGAAGGAGTGACCTATTCAAGGTCACACAGCTGGTTAGTAGACAACAGACCCCAGGTGGCCCCCTGAGTCCTAGTTTAGGACTTGTCCCACTGAGCCTGCCTGCCTGTGAGTCATGTGACACCTGGGAGATCAGCTGTGCAGCTGGACTTGCTGATGAAGCCCAGTAGACAGGGGCCCTGAGGTTCCCTGAACCCGAGCCTGCAGAAGGGGAGAGCACCGGAATCAGAGGTGGGGGTGGTGAAGGCACAGTAGGCACCAGCCAGCAACTGACCAGTGAAAGCAGAGGCTCCTTCCCTTAGCTCCGTTAGCATAGCCAGAACACAGAACAGGAGTCCTAAGGCCCTGAAGGTCTGAAGCCTTGATGCCCTTAGGAAATGGCAGAGCACCCTAGTCACTGCTGTCGTCATAATGGAACTGTTGTCATGAAGAAGGTGGGGCTGACTAAAGGGAAGATGGTCACTTTCCCTGCAAACACATTCATCTCCTTCACTAGTTCAGGAGCTCTTCAGGTCTGGGCGGTGGTACAAGGGGTATAGCACTGACCTTATTTAGAATTGCTGGCATGTGGTGAGAAAGAAAAGCACGTTGACATTCACGTAGATCTATCGTTTTAATCTCTTTGCAGATAATGCATGCCGTCTTTTCAGTATCTGTGGGGACCGCCCTCACTGCCACTATCCCCCTGGATACCACCATCCAGAACCCCCTAAACAGATCTTCTCCATGTGGCTGTCTGCTAACTGCGGGGCTGGGTTGCATGGTTACCCTTGCATGTATTCTCCACTTTTCAGCCTCCACCATGAAAGGTAACAAGGGAGGTGCCTGGCAAGCTGCTGTGCCTGTCAGCCCCAGTCTCCCCAGAGTCAGCAAGGGGGTCCAGCTGTGGCCTAGCATCTTGGGAATTTTCTCAGCAATCATGGAGACCACCAGACCCTAGCAGAGCCAGCTACACTGGCTGATACAGCTGTTGCTAAGACTTACCTTGATAGAGCCCAGGGGGACAGGCACCAAGGAGGCAGAGCACAGATCGCACAGCAATGAGGCATGAGGGCATGTTTTGTGGGTGGGTGTAATTGGAAACTGAATGGTTCTGGAGAGGCCAGGGCCAGGGCTCGCTTAATTCAATGGATAATAATCTAAATGTAAACCTCAATGTGTTCGCAGGAAGTTAGCATTAGCCTAAATAATCTCATCCAAAATATCAGTGACAGCTAAAAAATTTCGTTAGAAAAGTCAGTTAGGCATGGTGGCTCATGCCTGTAATCCCAGCAGTTTGGGAGGCCAAGGTGGGTGGATCACCTGAGGTCAGGAGTTCGAGATGAGCCTGGCCAACATGGTGAAAGCCCGTCGCTACTAAAAATACAAAAATTAGCTGGGTGTGGTAGTGCAAGTCTGTAATCCCGGCTACTCAGGAGGTTCAGGCACAGGAGTTGCTTGAACCCAGGAGGAGGAGGTTGCAGTGAACTGAGATTGTGCCACTGCACCCCAGCCTGGGAGACAGAGTAAGACCCCATCTCAAAAAAAAATGGTAAATGGATGCTGCCGCTGAAATATACCTTTCTATGTATCTCATCATCAGTTACCAAAATTCAATGATTCCCATTGGTGATGCTGAATAGCCCTGTTGAACATTCTATTAAGTAAATTAAATAAGTTTGGCGATGTGTTTGCTTGGCAAGTCGAGCTCTGCAGATTGTCTCGTGGTGAATTGGTCTCTCAGCTTTCTGTAAACTGGCTTTTGCTGGAATGACCTAGTCTCGCCCTTCTGGATGGAAATAGGGAGAGCTGGGGTTACTGAGTCAGAGTCCTCAGGGATGAGAGGCCAACATGGTATCCAACGAGTCAAGATGTAACTGGGCCTGAGTGGTCCTTGCTGAGGCTCTGGCTGGCTTCTCTGCAGTGAGTGTGAGTATGTTGGCTTTGCTGAAGTCAACTTGCTGTTTCACTTCCAAAGGATCTCGTTGGAGAAACGCACAACAGGAGACACTTTGGCAATGCTTGTCGTTGATGCATCAGCAGCTCTGGAGGGTGTAGAAGGCTGAGTCACTTCTTTCTCAGGAAGAAAGGGGCTGACTGCTTGAGAATCCTGGTGAAGACTATTTGTAAATGTGTTAAGGACCTGACTGACTCTGGGCAAGACAGCTGGGGGTACCTTGAAAAGGTCAGCGTGCCGCAGAACGCATGAGGCAGCTGTGCCCATTTGCCGAGGCTGGTCCTGGGGGAAAGGCATGAAGCTGGGCCACCTTCTGGTTTGCTAAGGGAGCATCTGTGGGTGGGGTGGGATGGGAGAGAGGGTCCTGGAGCAGAAGCCTGAGGCAAAATACAACATTATGAAGCGTGTCCAAAGGATGCTGCCCATCCAGTCCCTGTTAGAATGAAAGACTTTCAATTCTGTATGCAAAAAAAAAAAAAAAAAATTGTGCCATGTTTATTTATTTCGCAAACAGTCACAAAGTATTAGGTGTGTATGGGAGTGAGGTAGCTGGGGTGTGGTTGTTGAGTAAAGGAGGATATTTTGCCAATTTTAGAGCATTGCTAAATGGGTCCATTTCTAAAGACAAACACATATTTGTTGATTGACTTGATTGTTAATTACAGTTCTGCCTGCCAATCTGCACAGCTATTTGAGTACAACATAAGACATGCTTCATCATGGTTGACATTTTTTTCTAAGCGTAGTGTTGGCAGAATTTAGAAGTTTTTCAAGTATTTTTTTCTGGGTAAAGAGGCTTCTTCAGGCTGGGAATGGCAAATAATTTTCACTGTAAAGCATCTCAGAGCTTTGCACAGCACAGGCTTAAAGTACCCTGTGATGGGCTTAAAGACGATTTTATTAAATTGCAATGTCTTAGGAATGGGAGCAGATCCAGGGCCCTTGAGAGAGAGACCCATGCTACTGTCTGGATATCTGGGACCACCTGAGTCCCAGCCAGGTCTGCAATGCTGACCCTTGAAGCAGTGGCTTCTATGTTTGACATTCCTTCCGGTACCCATCTCTTTTATAGCATTCCTTAGCTCCAGCATTAACCAGGAAGCGCTCTGTATACCTCCAACCCCTGTAGAAACAGAGAAAATGCTCTAGAACATTGCCAGCAACACAGCTATGGGGAATAAATGTTGTTTTATTTTTAAAAATGCCAGTTCTGCAGAGCAACGCTTGAAAACAGCGTTCTTAAATATAAAAGTTGCTGAATGAGTAGTTTTGAAGTGTTCCCATTGCCCATGCAGTGGAAGTTATTGGGTTTTCCCAAAATAAAGAAGAACTCAATGGAAGATTAGTTGGTGTATTATGTATCCATTCCTGCATAACAAATCACCCGACCTTTAGAGGCTTCACATAATAATAATCCTTTAAGATCGCTCATGGTTTTTCTGGATTCAGAAGGCAGGAGCAACTTGGGCTGGGTGTTTCTTGCTTGGGGTCTCTCCAGAGGTTGTGATCAGATGTCAGGCAGGGCCACAGTCCTCTGCAGGCTTGTCTGATGCTGGAGGACCCATTTCCAGGGTGACTCACTGTCAAGGCCAGGGAGTGGGGCTTGGCTGTTGGTGGGACCCTCAGATTCTCTCCAGCCTGCAGGGCTGCTTCAGTGTCTTCCCAGCATGGTGGCTGGCTTTACCTAGATTGGGTGAGCCATCCTAAGGCCAAGGAGGAAGCTGCAGTACCTTTTATGACCTAGCCTTGGACACCATGCACCGTCACTTCTGTCATTTCTGTTTGTCATCCAGAGCAGCTCTGATTCAACGCGAGAAGAGAGACCACATAGGGCTTGAATGCCAGGACTTTAGACTCATCAGGGGCCATCGTGGAGGCTGGCTACCACCTGAGAATCATGTGTTCTGCCCGTAACACACCCAGTCAATACCAGCATTTGGTCCAGCTGGGCTATGGAGCTGGTCACCTCCTGATGCTTTAAGGGTCATATTTTGTCTTCATGCATCAGAACTCTGTACCACCGTAGACAAGACATTCTTTTGCTTCTGTGTGTTTAAACTGTTTTTCTTACCCAGGTTGTGTCCAGGTTAGAGTGCTTTGGTGCCTGCAGGGGTTGCTTTGACAACTAGAATATTTGGTTGGGGATCAGTGGAGCCAAACATCTGTTTGAGCTTCTCACGCTAAATACAATCCAACTTGGTTGTTATCTCTTTCGATTCTGAGTGTTCATCGAATGTGGCATTTCTCAGGAAAAGAAACGTCATCTTTGGCTAGTCAAGCATCTTCATTGCAGATGAAGATGTCATTGCAGATGAAGATGTCATTGCAATGACAGAAAGCAATTATGCTAATTTAAAACAAAAAGAAACTTAACGATCTTGGATGTTTTACCATATACTGGGAAAGATGCAGAACTGAGTTTTGAAAATGGGCTGGAGCAGAAAGGCTAGCAGCACTCAGGCTCACGCCAAACCACAGCTCAGAAACAGGCTGGAGGATGCTGCTGTCACATCTGCTGGGAAACAAAGCCTCAGCTGGCATGGCTGCCACTCCACTGCCAGCAGCTAGAACACTGGGCATTCACACTGCTGCCTCTGCTGCCACCCCTCTGACAGTACAACATCACCATCACAGGTCCTGCCATCCCTGCAATATTTTTCCTGGAGACCCTCCTTTCTCCCCTCACCAGATCCTAGCACACATCTGGGACAGGTAGGAATCTGACTGGCTGAGTCTAAGCCATGCTCTTGTGTTCTAGCTGCAGGGGAGACTGGAAAAAGCACAAATCTGGCCTTCTTGGTGTCCATCATGGCGGAAGGGCTCTGCTTCCTATAAAGACTCATAAGGTAGTAAATTCACAAACACAAGAAGGGTTCCAGATGCTGGGCCATCAAAACAACAAGAGGCACAAAATAGACAAATATCTGCCACAATTAGTTGCTGCCTGGAGAACAACATTTCGGCTTGTTTTTTGTTTCTTAAAAAATACCTGGAGAGTGTGTGAGAAGTTGACCTAGGCTCTCTGATTTGTCAAAAGATCAAAAGAATGTCTAAAACAAAGAAGTCCAATAAAAATAACAACATCAAGACAAGAAGAAATGCTTGCAAATCTATAATGAAATAAAAATACAAATAGCCCAATTGAAAAACAGGCAAAGGATCTAAATGGGTACTCTTTTTTCAAAGGAAGTATACAAATTGTCAATGAGAACATGAAAAATAGTCAATGTCATTGACCATCAAGGAGATATAAACGAAAACCACAGTGAGATACTACTTCATGCCCACTAGGAAGGCTGTAATAAAAATGACAGATAATAATAAGAGTTGATGAGGATGTAGAGAAATTGGAACCCTCATATTTATTGGGGGGAATGTAAAATGGGGGAGACATATTGGAAAACAGTCGGGCCATTCTTCAAAATAGTAGACAGAGAGTCACCATATAACCTAGCGATTCTATTCCCTGGGATATACCCAAGAGAAATGAAAATGTTTGTCATTTTGGACAAAAACTTGTACATGAATGTTTATAGCAGCATTATTCATAATAGCCAAGAGGTAGAAATAACCCAAATACCTATAACTGATGAAAGGATAAACAAATATGGTACATCCATACAATGGAATATTATTTGGCCATAAAAAGGGATGAAGTGGTAATACATGCTGCAACACAGAGGAGCCTTGAAAAAAGTGGAAGAGCCAGTCACCAAAGGCCACATTGTATGATTCTGTTTATACAGAATATCCAGAATAAGAAAATCTATAAAGAGACCCAGAGATTAGTGGTTGCTTAGGGCTGAGGGGGTTGGAAGCTGAGGGGGTTGGGGGCTGAGGATGATAGCTAAAATGTGCAGGGGTTCTTTCTGAGATGAGGAAAATGTTCTAAAATTGACAGTAGCAATGGTTGCACAAACTGTGAATATACTAAAACCAATGGAATTTATACTTTAAGAAGAAATACTTGCTCACTTTAGAAAAGTAGAAAAAGAGAAAAATAAAACTACTCAGTGTTAACATTTTGGGGCATGTCCTTTCACTCCTTTTCTAGGCAAAGCTTTTTAAGATTTTTAAGGATAGTACATATTTAATTTTATGCAGCTTTTTTGTTTAATGTATTTCCCATGTTTTTATCACACGTGGTAAGCATTGTTTTTAATGATTGTACAATATATCTCACCAAATGGATGTATTATAGGCTCCTTAAACATTCCCTACTGGTGGGCATTTAAATTGCCTTAAATTTTTGTTATCATAAATATGTTTTGACAAACATCTTTGTTATGAGGTTTATTTGAAATTTTAAAATTATTCCTCAGGATAGATTCAAATGGTGAGATTATTGGGTTGAAGAGTTGGAATACTTTCAAGACTCTTGTTACTTATGGTCAGCTTGCTTTGCAACAGAGATGCACCCTTGCAAAGAGATGCATTCTTGTAAAGGAGATGAACCCTTGCAAAGGAGATACACCCTTGCAAAGGAGATGCATTCTTACAAAGGAGATGCATTCTTGAGAACGAGATGCATCCTTGCAAAGGAGATGCTCCCTGGCAAAGGAGATACACCCTTGCAAAAGAGATGCCTTCTTGCGAAGGAGACGCATTCTTGCAAAGGAGATGCATCTTTGCAAAGAAGATACACCCTTGCAAAGGAGATGCACCTTTGCAAAGGAGATGCACTGTTTTAGAAGATGTCATTTAAGAGAAAAAATATCCCATGTCCTCCTCCCCCTACAAAAAACCCCCTATGGCCTAAGCCATACTCTTTTCCTCTGATCCCCTGCCTTTTTCTTCTCCCTCTTCATTTCTCTTGGAAGTAGATTTGCACTGTAATATACACAGGCAATACCGGTGGTTTATTTTATCTGGGCCCCTTAGTTAATTGCTATCTGATAACATTCAGGACAACATATTGGATTTTTTCAAGGCATAAATGTACAAGAACAAATAGTGCAGCAGAAAAGACAACAGCAACAAAATTTGGAAGCTGAGAAACAGCTGGACAAGAAGTAATGGTCTCAGCAGACACGGTAAAGGTGAATATTAAGTCGGCAATGGGGCAATTTGAGAAGAGGTTGTGATGGGGATTCTGTGTGGTACTCAGGGACAGTGGCATCTAATTCTTCCAAAAATGAGAGCAAAGGTGGCATTCCAAAGAGGATTGGTTGCAATTAGATGTCCCAAGATCAGGTCTCCACTTCCACAACACAGGCCGCCAGGTGTACATTCTCCAGGTAGGAGGTGGATGAATCTACAGAGCCCAGGCTAAGCGAAAACCCCTAGAGGACTGACATCAGGAATTTTCCACAAAACGGCCTAGCCCGATCACCTCACCTGGAAGCCCACAGTCAGCAGGCTGCAGGCACACCCTCAGCTCTCTCCGCCAGCACAGCTGAGCAGCTCCCTTAGATGTGGTCAGACGGTCAAGGGTTACTGACCCACTTGTCCGTGAAGAAGCACGGGTGTCCTCACCATACCCAAGTCTCTTGCAGCTCTTCGTAAAGTTTTATGTTTTATTGATTATTAACCAATGAAAATTAGAACGAACAATTAATGTTAATTTCTACATTTTGGTCTTATTTTCATCGTCACGTGGTGAAAGAAAGCTTTCTTCCACATACTCCTGAACTGATTACTAGATATGTGTGCTTTTTATACTTCTTATGTATTCTATTACTTCATCAAGCTCTTTCATTAATTCCAAGAATTTTCTGATGAGTCTTGGGTTTTATGGGATGACGATTATACCATCTGCAAATTATAACTGTGTCTCCTCTTTTTTTTCTATAGCTACACTTTTTATTTCTGGTTTATATGCTTTGGTTCCACATCTTAGAAGAGTGTTAATTAACAGACGTTCTTGCCTGTCCTTGACTTTAATAAGATTGTCTCTAGTAATGGCCATTAGGTATTATGTTTGCAGTCGGTTTAGAAGAAGTATTATCATATAAAGGGAGTATACTTCCCCTTTTTTCAGAACTTGATGTCAATTTTATCAAATGTCTTAACAGTCCTTACTGAGATGTGCATGGAGCTTTCTCTTTGACTTAAAGATACATTCTGCCAAATACAATGAATAGTATCTTGTCAGTATCCTTCCTTTGAATCGATGGAGTAGGCATATTGGCAGAATCACGAGGAGACACGCGCCTTCTGGGCATCCGTCCTCAACAGGCGGCGTCCTGCACGCTCTCTCTCCCTGGCTACTTCTGCCTCCTCTTGTAGTCCCTGCAGATCTCCACAGGATGCGGAGCTCATTCTAATCCCTTGCTACTCAACATGGGGCCCATAGACCAGCAGCTTCAGCATCACTGGGAAGCTTATTAGAAATGCAGAATTTCAGACCCCACCTGCTGAATGAGAATCTGACATTAAACGAGCCCCTCCCCACCACTGAGATTTGTGTGCCTGTGAAAGACTTGGAAACATCGTTCTAACACAGTGGTGCAATGGCTTATCCCAGTTTTTCTTCTGCCAATGGGGCAGCCCCATAGTCCTACCCAACAGCTGTTGAGAAGTTCTAGGTTGTTTTCCTGTGAGTGTGTGTGTATGTGTGTAAGAGGGAGAGAAAGAGATATAGATGTGGACAGGCAAACACACAGCCAGATATAGACAGGCAGAGGTGGACAGAGACAGAGAGAGAGAGAGCAGATTTGGAAAGAGCACACATTGCATGATCCATTTCAGGGCCCTTGGGTGATGATCACAAGTGATTAGTGCCCATGTGTGAAGCAAACTCTGTGTCCATGACTTGGGAAACAGAGTGCCCCCTGAGTTAGCACGAGGAGGAGAGCAGAGAAAGAGAAAGTGAAAGAGAGGGCAAGAGTTCTCCTAGAAAGGGTCACCTGGTGATTTGCTTTCACCAAATGCAGATGGTGATTCCTGAAGTGCCTGTATCATCAGGAAGGGGATGCTGGCTGGTTAATTGTCTCCAGACCTGATGCTACTAGCTGCTGGAGACGGGATTTCCTCTCATTGTCTTGAAGCACTGATCTGCTTAAGAAACTTAGGCTCATCAAGATCTGTTTCTTCTTTGGAAAGTGTCCCAGCCTCTCTGTATTTGCTTCCTCATTTGTAAAACAGAAACAGACATCTCTGCCTTGAACCCCAGCTTCAAGCGTGGCTGGGGGAGTGTGGACACACTGGAAAGCACGAGAGGAAGTTCACTGTGAGCTCCACAAGAGCGAATGGGTACTGAATCAAAGGTGTCCTTCACATGAATTGCAGCCGCAGGATGGTGTCACCATCTCATGCAGAATCGATTTCCCATGCCTCTCCAGAGAGCTCGCAGGGAAAACGGAACCAGCAGAGCAGAGAGCACAGCTGTCTTTCGGACGGACACTCGAGGTTCCTACGCGAAAGAGCTGTGATGTGGTATGTCTTTTCACCTCTGGAATACAGATTGGGTTTACTTCAAAGAAGCTTGAATATCAAAAGAATTTCAATATTAAGTTTTCCAAGTGAGGCCAGAAGCCGTCATTTAAGACAGGGCTAGAGAGGGTGCTGTGATGGTGCCAGGAGGGGAAAGATCAGAGTGTGATTGTGATCTATCAGCTGCTTTACAGACAGGAGAGGAATGGAGGCATCGGAAAAATATTTCTGCTGAAGAGTCACACTCTCTCAGACCTGAAGAAAGAGTCTTGAAAGAAGTAGTTGAGGGATGGAAGAATGCTGTCGAGACTCTGGCAGTGGTAGGCACTGTGCTGAGTGCTCTGTAGCCAGTGCTCATGAATTAGTTAAGCAAGACTTGGGATTCAAGTTCAGCTCTTTCAGGCTCTGGAGGTCCCACTCGAAATATACCACACTGCTGTATAATCTCCCATAAAGGAGTGCTGGTCAACTTTCATGTGCCTACCAATCGCTGAGGATCTCTTTTAAGTGCAGAGTCTGATTTGGAATGTGGGTCACGGGAGGGGACTGAGATTCTGTACGTCTAACACATCCCCGACCATGCCAACGCTGCTGGTCCATGGACCACGTTACAAAGACAAGGCCTCACAGAGAGTCTCTTCCAGGGATCCACAATCTTGCACTAGCTCTACTTGGGGATTCCTAGGCCCAGATATTTTTTAAAACTTCTTTAGTGGATTTCAATGTTCTATCAGATCACCGATCTGGGCCACGGATTCTCAAAGTGTGTGGATGGAGTTGGGGTGTCGGTAGCAGGTAGGGTATGACTTGCAACAGAACTAGCTTTGAGTTTCCTCAAACTGTGGGGTATGTTTATCCCTTCATGGTTACGTATAGTTTCCAAACTGTACATGAGCCTCTGTTTTGAAATTCAAGTGTGTTTTCTGAACTCACACCCTTCTGCCTACTTTCTCTTGACATTGGAGGGACACTAAAATAGTAAAAAAAAAAAAAAAAAACCAGCTAGCCCTGGAAGAATTAGACATCATTTGAGACACTAGTAAGAGCATTTTAAAAAATTGTAAATAGTGTCCTCAAAGAGACCAAGAGTCTATTGTACCCATAACGCAAGAGTAGTCTGCTACGCAAAGAGCTAAGAACAAGAAACAAAGGTCTTCCAGAAATCCAAAGCATGATTGGTGAAATAAAAAATTCAATGAGATAAGCTAAATAACGTAATAGACAAGACTGAGAACCAAATTGGTCATTTGGAAAGGAAATTTCCAAAATATACAGCAAAAGTACAAGGAGAAAATATCAGAGAAGTCAAGAGAAATAAAAAAATAGATCAGAAGGCTTGCTATCTGTTAACAAAAGTTTTAATAGAAAATGGACATAAAACAAATAGAAGAAACATTTCCCGAACTGAAGAAGGCAGGAGTCTTCAGGTGAAAACAGTCCACAGATGTCAGAGATTTATGAACTAAAGACACACTGAGGGAACAACAGAACTCTAAGGATAAAGATAAAAAGCATGTAAGTTTATAGAGCAGGGAAAACTAGGTATCTTGAAAAATAACAAGATTCAGACTGACATGAGATTTCTTTTCTTTTCTTCTTTTCCTTTTTCGTTTTTTTGAGACAGAGTCTTGCTCTGTCGCCTAGGCTGGAGTGCAGTGGCATGATCTCGGATCACTGCAACCTCCGCTTCCCAGGTTCAAGCAATTCTCTGTCTCAGCTGGGATTATAGGTGCCCACCACCACACCTGGCTAATTTTTGTATTTTTAGTAGAGACAAGTTTTCACCATCTTGGTCAGGCTGGTCTTGAACTCCTGATCTTGTGATCCACCTGTCTCAGCCTCCCAAAGTGCTGGGATTACAGGCATCAGACACCACACCTGGCCATGAGATTTCTTTTCATCTGCTACCCTGGATGCTAGAAATTCATAGTGTAACGTCCTGGAAGTTATAAAGAAAAATGATCTTTAGTATAAGAAACAGAATTTTATACCCTGTCAAATTGGAAATAAGAGGGCAGTGCTCAGAAAGTCATCCTGAGGTGTGTAAGAAATTACAGCATTACTCTATCCATTTTCTGTGGCTGCTGTAACAAATTATCATAAACGTGGTGGCTTAAAACAACAGAAATGTATTTTCTCATCATCCTGGAGGACAGAAGTCTGAAGTTAGTATCCTTGGGCCAAAATCCAGGCATAGGCAGTGCCAGGTTTCCTCTGGAGGTTCTGGGCGAGAACCTTCCCTTCCGCCTTGCCGCTCTCCTGTTAGCAAGCATTCTTTGCTTGTAGCTGCCCCCTCCAATCTTTAGGGCCAGTATCTTCAAATCTCTCCCTGATCCATTTTCGAATCCTCTTCTCCTCTGTGTCTGTGTGAGAAATCACCATCTACCTCTTTCCTATAATGACATTTGTGATTGTATTTAGGGCCTACTTGATTAATGCAAGATTATCTCCCCATCTCAAAACTCTTAACTTCATCACATCTGCAAAGACCCCTTTTTGCCATATAAACTAACACTCACAGGTTCCAGGGATTAGGATGTGAATATCTTTTGGGAGTCTACCACCTTACCAGTCATAATCCTCAACACTTTGTGAGGCTGAAGGGGGCCTATCACCTGAGGTCAGGAGTTCAAGACTAGCCTGACCAACATGATGAAACCCCATCTCTACTAAAAATACAAAAATGAGCTGGACCCGGTGGTGGGTATCTGTAATCCCAGCTACTCGGGAGGCTGAGGCAGGAGAATAGCTTGAACCTGGGAGGCAGAGGTTGCAGTGAGCAGAGATTGTGCCATTGCACTCCAGCCTGGACAACAGAGTAAGACTCCGTCTCAGAAAAACAAAAACAAAAACAAACAAATGAAAAAACCGTGCAGCTGGAATTGACCCAAAAGAAATGAAAAAAGTGGAAAGAAAAATAAGAGTTTCCATGTGTTAGTCAGGGTTCTCCTGAGAAACAGAACCGATAGAATAGATAGATGGATTCATGGGCATAAAAGGAGATTTATTATGAAAATTGGCTCGTGTGATTATAGAGGCTGAGAAGTCTCATGAAATACCGTCTCTAAGCTGGAGCACCAGGAAAGCTAATGGTGTGACTCCGTCCTAGTCTTCAGGCCTGAGAACCAGGCGATCCGATGGTGTAGACTCCCAGTCTGAGGCCATGAGGTCAAATGCCTGGTAGGAGAGTGCATAGACAGGCAGTACAGAAAGAATGTGACATTTGGCATCAAATAGCTATGAAATCTGACCCTTGTAAATGCTTTGTAGGGGCAGCGTGACATTGAACAAGGCAAATGCAGCCTCTCAGTTCCAGTGCCCTCATCTGAAAACAGGATGGAAAACTGCTAGTTTATAAAGTTGTTCCAGAGGCTTCAGTGAACCACTCCATAAAAAATCAGCCAGGAAGGTGCTTGGCGCTGAGGACGTGCTGCATAGAAGGTGGATGTCATCGTGGAAGCCTCGGCTGGGGCGTGAGAGACAATAGGCCAAATCACCTGTACGGTCTCTCCACCCTGACTTTTCTGTGCCTTCGGAAGCAGAGGTCGGGCCCAGGCACTGAGCTCTGAGGCCCCATCTGAAAGCTCAGGACTCTGAATGCTGAGCCCTTCTTCCATGTCTGCTATGGGGACCACAAGGCCAGCACTAGCGTGGCCTCCTTCCCTTTTTGCCAGTTGGAGTCTGAAGAGGTGGGAGACTTAGGAAGTTCTGGATCATGCTGTGAGTCAGGAGAAGGAGCCTATCTGCAGGGAAGATGCGAATATGATCTGGGGCACCTCTTCAAAGGAGGTAGGAGGCTTGGAAAATGACTGTGACCCACAACCTTTGAAACCCTTGGGCAAAACCTGCCCTGCAAGTGGGAGGCCAGTGCACAATATCGTCTTCCCATACCTCCACCCCCGGACGGGCAGATTCCCATCGCAGCCAGTGCTGTTCCTGCCTTCCACCCCAGCAGACAGTGTGGAGGGAACTCAGGGCGAGACGGCTCATTCTCAGCCGCAGGCATCATAGCACAGCCCTGATGGATTCTCCAGACCTGACATCGGGCAGGTGCCGGGCTCTTCCAGGGCCATGACCATGAGCCATTTATAAAGGCAGCTTCCGCATAAGTACGCCCCTGTTCCTGCAAGGGCATGACCTGCCTCAGAGCCGGAAACCTGCATCCCACACCCTTAGCCCCATAGAAAACACCACATCAGAAAAGAAGACGAAATTTGTTTTCCTCCTAAAGTATTGACTGTGAGTATCCACGCTCCAGCAGAGCTGTGTTTCAGACAGTGAGAGTCCTGCAGTCCTTCGAGGCAGGACCCTTAGTGCTAGGACATGAGATGTTTAGCCAGGGTCCACCCCATTCTCAGAAACCCTGGGTTTGACTGAGTCCTGTGTGGGTAGGCCCTGGGCACATCCCCACAAGAGGCTGAAGGGGACCCATGGAGCATGAACGTCCTCTTCCAGTGCTGGGAATGGAAAGCATTCCCTCACCTGCTGCCCCTCTCTGGGAGCCAGAGGTGGTTCAGCAGACATTGGGTGACACTGACGCTTAAGGGAAGGATGGAAGGTGGATGGAGGTTTTCTGGTGGCCTTTCCTTCATGATTTTTCTTGAAATGCTCTACATTTACAGAAGGTCAGCACATTCGACATTCACATGTTCACCGTGCGTGACTGAGCTAAATGGAATTTGGGGACTAACACTCGAGGGCTTACCACAGCTCCTTCTCAGCAAGGGCAGCGTGAGTGTTGCAGACGTGGCTTCCGACATCCCTAGCCTGGCCCTTCTCCAGGTCAAGCCTGATGGGATGGCCACGCCAGGTGGTGGTGGTGGCAGCGTGTGTGTATATCTTATGACCCCCACCAGATTGGGGGAAGGTCTAGGAAGGTGGAGATCTTGTCTTGTCACTGGATGCCCTCCCCCATCCCTGTACAAACTAAGCCAGCAGCTGGCATTGGTTCACTAAGTTAGGGTTAAGAATGAACAAATGGGCCGGACCTGGTAACTCACGCCTGTAATTCCAGCACTTTGGGAGGCTGAGGCAAGTGGATCACCTGAGGTCAGGAGCTCGAGACCAGCCTGACCAACATGGAGAAACCCCATCTCTACTAAAAAAAAAAAAAAAAAAAAAATGCAAAATTAGCCAGATGTGGTGGTGCATGCCTGTAATCCCAGTTACTCAGGAGGCTGAGGCAGGATAATGGCTTGAACCCGGGAGGCGGATGTTGCAGTGAGCCGAGATTACACCGTTACACTCCAGCTTCGGCAACAAGAGCGAAATTCCATCTCGAAAAAAAAAAATTAACAAATGCATGGACATCTTTTCACAGCCCTGCAGAGCCCAGGGCTGGCGAAGTCCAGAGGCTTTCAGATGGCGGGCATAGAGGCAATCCTCCCCATGCTGGGACTTCTTTGTTCTCTCTCTTTTCTTTGCCTCTCGTCATTTTCCTAAAAATTAGTGAGAACTGGTATAATGTATAGAAACTACACTGCTAAGCGCTTTCTGCTTCTCATCTCGTTTAATCCTTGCAGAGCCCTCTCAGGTAAATTCATCTATAAAATTATAGATGAGGAAACTGAGGCTTAGTGCCAAATTATTTGCCAGAGGCTGTTCCAGCTAGCACCTGGAGGCACTGGGATTCCAACCCCGTCTGTCCGACCTAACAGCTCTCCCTTCCTTCTTGCCCCTGCCTTTGCTGGTCATTCTCTCCCCTCTGCCCATTTGGCCTTGCTCACTGCTGCTCACAGGGCTCGGGGCTGACCTGAAGGCAGGTCCCAAGTCACTCGTGGGCATTTCTCTTCATGGGGCAAGAAGATCATTTTCTAAAGCTGTCCTCCGGTCTCGTTCTATCCCAGGGGTCATGATACTGGCTCTCACCCTGAGCCGAATTATCTAGGGACTGTGGATGCTGGCAGCGAATTGTGTCTGGAGGAAAGCACTCAGGCTCTTGAATCAGACAGGCCCGGCACAAATCTCAGTTCTTTCATTTCTCAGCTTTGGCAAGTCTCTGGACTTCAGTCTCTCGTCAGAGATGAGTTATTGTAAAGGTTCAGTGCAATAACTTGCTAAAGCATTGAGCGCAAGGCCTGGCAAGTGGGAGACGCTCGCTCACGAGAGCTAGAAAACAGCCTGCCTGAGTGTCTAATAAACTCCTGGAGCCTGCATCCCTTGACTCGTCAGTTAAGTTATTCATCATTTTCTGGGGTTTTCATTAGTTTGCTTGGTTTCCCCTGTGTTATATGCCTCTGTAAGCTAAAATATTAAGAGAGTTTATGGGTGGACTAAATTATAGAATAAGTTAGAATTTTTCGTTATTTATTTTGCGATGGAGTCCCGCTCTGTCATCCAGGCTGGAGTGCAGTGGCATGATCTCAGCTCATTGCAACCCCCATCTCCTGGGTTCAAGCTATTCTCCTGCCTCAGCCTCCCAAGTAGGTGGGATTACAGGCATCTGCCACCACGCCCGGCTAATTTTGTATTTTTAGTAGAGATGGGTTTCACCATGTTGCCCAGGCTGACCTCAGGTGATCCGCTTGCCTTGGCCTCTCAAAGTGTTGGGATTACAGGCATGAGCCACTGCACCTGGCCTTTTCTCTTCCTTTAAAAACAAACAAACAAAAAACCAGAAAAAAAACCACCAAAAAAACCCCTATGTTTCTCATTTTTGATGCTTTTCAAAATACATGTTATAGTGGAGTGAGCATAGAAAGTCAACACCAAGACAAAAGTATGCCGAATTGCAGGGTCTTTATTGCCGGCAGCCACGGAGGACTCACATCTCTCCAACCCATGGCCCTGAAAGGAGGGTGTCAAGACCTTTTATACCCATACAACCACCTTGGGAGTGAGGGTGAAGGGCGGGGGTGGGGGTGGGGGGCTTCAGACATTCGGAGGGCTAGTAGATTCTGTAAATCACCTCCAGGGCGGAGATGAGGGTGAGGGGCTCCGGACATTCCGAGGGCCAGGGGACTTTTCACATTCTGATTGTTACTTAAGCGGTTCACAAAAGTCAAGGGAAGCATTTGTTTACACATTATCTGGGTAGGGTGGAAATTACAAGTCGCTGGGACCAAGATGGCCTGGGTTTGGACTGCTTGCCTGTCACATTACAGGCTACAGAGAGCAGTTTAAACAGAAAGCCAG
>CAUYLG010032023.1:0-21536 GCA_963573385.1 Cacajao melanocephalus
CCGAGAGCCTGACCAATGGCAGCTCGCCAAGTCCGGGTCCAGTCTCTCTCTCTGACCAATACAGGTGCCCATGCTTTGTTTCCTCACCGGTCAATCTGTTACCTGCTCCAGCCCACCTGTGGGTACCTCTGCTGGGCTGCCAGTGGCAACTTGCCAAGTCCAGGTCCACTCTTTGTATAACCAATGCAGTTACCCATGCTTTGTTTCCCCACTGACCAATCTACTGCCCTTACCCCCTATAAAACCCCACGCCCAGAACGGCCGGGCGCGACTTCTCTGGCCTCTCTCTCTCTCTCTCCCTCCCCCGGAGCCACAGAACCTTGCCCGGGAGCTAAATAAACTGGAATTTAATTTGTCTCGTGCTGGCCTCAGTTTCCTCATTTTAAACTCGGCAATATCCTTTCAAGAATAACCTTACACAATCTAGTGTTTGTTTCACACTTATTGTACTTCTCAACTCAGGCTAGCCATGTGGTACTCAAAAACCACATGTGCCTAGTGGATACCATATTGGATAGCAGAAGTCTGTAGCATGCAGAAGTCGGTAGCATACAGAAGTCAGAATCACTGGGCTATAGCAAAGGAAAACTTTCTGAGGTGTCTGTCAGAGTCAATGTGTACATGTGTATGTTGGGGTGGGGTGGAAAGTCAGAACGGCAATAGCCTTGGGTGACTGGAGGGCAGTGGTGAAGCAGCCCCCCAGGTTACATTGAGAAGTGGCAGCAGAGGAGATGGAGGGGTATTGCAAACACAATAGCTTGCCCTTGCCCCTTCCTGTTGTGTTGTCTTCCCTACCATGCTGCCTTTCAGCAGAGCTCTGGCTGTTCTCAGGCTGCAGTATCAGAGGCTGCACGAGGGCTCTTCTACCCCTCTCACTCTTGGATGCCCGCTGTGGCACATGTACCACACTCACTGGCCTGTCTCTCCAGCATGACCCCAGGGTACTTTCTATCAGTTCCCTGCCTGCCTTTATCTGGAAAGGCCTATCTTCTTTTCAAACTCTTCCTCTTCCCCCACCTTCTACCTCTGACACTCAACTCCTTTCCCCCATTCTTTCTCCTTATTCTTATCTTTTAAGTTATGGATTTCTGAAAAAAACATATTTTTAAAATATCATCTTGGTTTTCAAGTGGTTTTCAAGTGACCCTTGAACCTCTCTCCTAATCTCGGCTACATTTTGTTTGCCTTTAACCTGTCTATCTCCCTTAGTCCTATTTTTCTCTTGCATTTTCTCCAGCATTCCTGCTGTCTCCATTCCAACTCCACAAGCCCTGCCCATACATGACCTCTCCTTTGCCCATGGCTTAACTTTGACTTGGAGTAGGAGCACTAAAAGTGGCACAGAGAACTTAGGAGTGTATTTCCTAAAGCAGCTCTGACTTTGTCAATTGGGATCAGACCTGGGGCTAGCTGGGCTACTTCCAGAAAACCCTCGGATGCCTCTTGTTGATAAGCATTATCACCCATGATTTCTAGTGAGAAAACAAGAGGCACTAAGAAGTGTAGGGACTTCCCCAAGCCAAGTTCCAACCTTGTGTTTGTTCTACTACAGCATGATAATTCAACCCAAATATTAGAGTTGCCATTTGTATCACTTCTCTGTATACCTTCCCCTCCATCTCATATTAACCATATGGCACTGGGATTTGGAACAAGTCATCTCATATTAATCACATAGCATTGGGATTTGATTTGCTTAGTTCATTAAACAGTTATCTTAATAACTCTGAAAGGTTGCTGCAAGACTGATAGCATCTTCTGCCATTTTCTAATCAGAGTGCTATGGTCTGAATGTGTCTCCCAAAATTCATATGTTAAGACATAATCTGTATCATGTTAGTATTAAGAATTAGGGCTTTTGGGAGGTGATTAGGTAATGAGGGCTCCACCCTTATGAATGGAATTAGTGCCCTTTTAAAAGAGGCCTGAGGGAGTTTGTTTGCCCCGCTGTCATGGGAGGATGCACCCAGAAGACGGTATCTAGGAAGCAGACAGAGCCCTTACCAGATGCCAAAGCTGCTAGCACCTTGATCTTAGACTTCTCAGCCTCCAGACCTATTAGCAATAAATTTCTGTTGTTTATAATTTACCCAGTCTATGGTATTTTTGTTACAGCAGCCCAAATGAACTAAGATACAGAGTTTACTGCTTGAATATGAGTACACTCGTCACAGGGGATGGTTTAATAAATTGATGGCAATCCATTTAAAAGGAACAATTTATTTATTGCTTAAAGAACATAGAGCATAAAACACTAATAATATACCTGGAAAAAAACCAAACAAGATTGTTAAAGAAGTCTTCATAGGCATTATGGCAGCTTGTTCTTCCTAACCTTAACTGATGGGGGTTAAGGGGGAAGGCTCAGAATAAGGATAACAGTTCATAATTTCTTCATCTCTGCTCTGGGCTGGTGAATAACAACCAGCTCCAGTCCTAAAAACAACAGAACAAACATAAGCAGCAGCAATAAATCATCCTTGAGCAGGAATGCAGCCCTGTTACCTGAACAGAGACAGGACACAATCTAGTATTAACTGCTGCAAGGTAGGCACTTAAATTCACTGTGGCAGGTCCTAGTGCTTAATAGAAATTACCTCATTTTTTCCTGTGTGTTTTAGGAAATATTACAAACCAAAAGAAAAGCTAAAACATATGCAAACCAACCAGCTGTATGGCCTCTAGACTAGACTGCTTTTGGAAACATGGCTGAATCATCTGCTGGTACCATAGCACAAAGCAATAAAATTAGTTCTCATTCAGTGTGGTGGTGCACACCTGTAGTCCCAGCTACTCAGGAGGCTGAGGTGGGAGGATCCCTTAAGCCCAGGAGTCTGAATTCAGCCTGGGCAACCTAACAAGACCTCATTTCTAAATTAATAATAGTAATTCCCAAATTGACAAAGAGAAAGTCTCATGGCTGAATGGGATCTCTAAGTCTATTATTTTTTCTACTGCCCTTTTCCACATGACTACAAACTTTGAGCATATTAAAAGTAGCAAAAAAGGTACAGATAAATATAACTGATTCAACATAAGGCAGCTGAAGGGACTCATTTCTAAATTAATAATAATAATTCCCAAATTGACAAAGAGAAAGTCTCATACCTGATTGGGATCTCTAAGTCTATTATTTTTTATACTGCTCTTTTCTACATGACTGCAAACTTTGAGTATATTAAAAGTAGCAAAACAGGTACAGATAAATATAACTGATTCAACATAAGGCAGCTGAAGGGACAGAAACATGCACAGTTTCATCCAGTCTTCAGTTTGGATGGTGAATCCAAGGTTTGTGTGCCAGGCTAATGGCTCTCGTCACTTCTTCAGAAAACACTGCAATTGTTCCTGTAGGGAAATGAGCTGTAGGGAGAGGCAGAAAGACATAAAAAATTAATTTGAAATCTGAAGTCCCACTACTTCATCTAGAATTTATTTACATGAACCCAAAAGAGCTATCGTTATTTGGCATTTATGAGGTTGTCTTAGTCTTGCAATGTCCCAAAGAATACTGGCCACAGTCAAGAATGCATGCACAATGCTGTGGCCATGATGTTGTCCTTTATTATGCCCAATTTATGAAAGGAAGCTTTGTAGTAGTCCATTTTTATGCTGCTGATAAAGACACATCTGAGACTGGGAAGAAAAAGAGGTTTAATGGACTTAACAGTTCCACATGCCTGGTGAGGCCTCACAATCATGGTGGAAGGCAAGGAGGAGCAAGTCATGTCTTACATGGTTGGCAGCAGGCAAAGAGAGGAGAGCTTATGCAGGGAAACTCCCCTTTGTAAAACCATCAGATCTCATGAGACTTATTCACTATCATGAGAACAGCACGGGAAAGACCTGCTCCCATGATTCAATTACTTCCCACTGGATACCTCCCATAACACATGGGAATTAAACATGAGATGTGGGTGGGGACTCAGCCAAACCATATCAACCTTTAAAATTGAATATGCTTTTAAAAAAACCAATATGTTTGCTGTTAAGAACCTGTGCTTCTGTAAATAATACACAGAGATCGTAGCTCACTGTAGGGGCAAAAGAGATGGGATCTCTCTATAGCCATATCCTAAGAGTCAGATGATAAAACAGTTGGGATACCCTCTTGTCCCAGTGAACACCATGGGTTTTGACTGAGTCTTACCAGCTGCTTCTTACCACGTTGACACTTAGAAACTGAGTCAGAGTCCTTACCAATCAGGAGCCTGATGATGCTTTCTAAGTCAGAAGCCCTGAACATTTTGTGGTATAGGACTTAATTTTTTTGACCTGAAATGGTAGAGTGATCAATAACATTCAGGGATATATGCCATCTTTACAACAAAGGTTGTTTTTGAATATTATTCATTTCAGAACACCCCATACCAGAATGAATTTTTAGTCTGTGAAATGAAAGGAATATTATAAAACAATCCTATGCTGTACATCACCTACCAAGCCACAATAATTGCTATCCACAGTAACTTAGAGGTTCTTCTCATTCAGTTGCTGAGTGACCCCTGACTGACCACAATTACAACCATTGACTGCTCCAGTTTTTTCTCCTTTGCAGGCTCTTTCTCTTCCCACCACCCCCTAAAGATAGGTTTTTCCTTAGGTTCAGACTTCTTGCTGAACAGTCAACCAGGCTAACTCAACTAGCCCCACAGCTTCAATGATCATTTCTGTGTATGGGCCTCTTCCCAATTTCTCATTTTCAAAAGCACTTCTCCACATACCCCTCCAAATCCACTTTTTCTTATCCTAATTTCAGTTAACAGCACATCATTTCCCAATTGCCCAGGCTTTGGATTCATCTTTGTTCCCCTTTTTGACCTATAAATCCAATCAATTGTTAAGTTCTGTTTGCTTCTACCACTTGCACCTTTGAAGCTCTAGGCTGTACCCACTCCAATTTCTCCTATATACTGTCTCCTATAAAAATCTTCCTGAGTTACTCCCCAGGTAAAAAAGCTTTGAAGGCTCATTATGACCTACACCAAAAATCTAAACTCTTGACCCTGGCATCACCACCTCTGAGCCAATGTGCATGCTGCTTTCTCCTGGAATGCACTGCTTTCCCTGTCTCCTTATTAAAACCCTACCTATATTTTAAGGCCCCATTCAAACACCATCTTCTTCATGAAGCTTTCCTTAATATCCATGGACAATCGCTCATTCCTATAAGTCCCTACCCATCTTGTCAATTTCTCCCCAAATGAAGGGAGAGACTACATCATAAGTATATCATAGCTCCCTGCAGAGCCTAGCTTAAAGTAGATACCCACTAAATCCAATTTGGGTAAATGAACCAACATTAAAGGACTCTGAGTAAATAAAGTTTACAGCTACATTTCTATGCTGCTCCTCAATAGTCATGTGTTACTTAACAATGGGAATATGTTCTAAGAAATACATCCTTAGGTGATTTGTCATTATGCAAACATGATAGAGCATACTTAAACCAACCTAGATAGTAGCTTACTACACACCTAGGCTACACAGTATAGCCTATTGTTCCTAGGTTCCAAACCTGTACAGCATGTTACTGTACTGAATACTGTAGGCAATTATAGCACAATGTTAAGTATTTGTGTATCTCAACATAGAAAAGGTAAACTAAAAATACAGTATAGAAAATTAAAAATGGGCCAGGTACGGTGCCTCATGCCTGTAATCCCAGCACTTTGGGAGCTGAGGCAGGCAGATCACAAGGTCAGGAGTTCGATACCAGCCTGGCCAATACGGTGAAACCCCATTTCTACTAAAAATACAAAAATTAGCCAGGCATGGTGGCAGGTGCCTGTAGTCCCAGCTACTCAGGAGGCTGAGGAAGGAGAATCGCTTGAAACCAGGAGGTGGAGGTTGCAGTGTGAGCCAAGATCGCCCCACTGCACTCTAGCCTGGTGACAGAGCAATACTCCATCTCAAAAAAAAAAAAAAAAAAGAAAAAAAATGGTAAGGAGCATGCAGGACTAGAAATTGCTCTGGGTGAGTCAGTGAGTGAGTAGTGAGTGAATGTGAAGGCCCAGGACATTACTGTGCACTACTGTAGACTATATAAACACTATACACTTAGGCTACACTAAATTTATTAAAAAATTAAGTAATTGTGCTGTTATAATGGCGACAATGTCACCAGGTGACAGGAATTTCTTAGCTCCATTATGATCTTATGGGACCACTATCATATATGCAGTCTGTCATCGGCCAAAATGTTGTCATGCAGCACACAACTGTACTTACATTGATGAAAACAAAGATGTTTGGTGGGTACTAAAACAATCTTGGCATTAACTGTTCATCTGATTGTTTTAAAGCAGTACTTGGGTAAGTGATTTGCTGAGGAAGGGACTATATAAAAATTCCCCTGGCCTTGGGGGATGGGGGTGGGGAGTAGTGCCTGTACTTTAAGGGCACCATGCTAAGCCCATCGTCATAATACCAACTCCAGTCTCTTTAAAATTGTAAACCTCAACAGTATAAGGTTAGAGTCAGCACACATTTTCTATACAGCTACTTGACCCTCATTTAGCCTATATTGCCTTCTTCTCTTTTCACTCTGTACACTCTCTTGCGGCTTTGAAAAAATATAGTTGTCATTCAAGTTAGAAATCTGGCATACATCCTTAATGATTCCTTCTCCTTCAACACCCAGTAATTGACCCAACTCCTCAATTCTACCTTTGAAATATATTCTATATCAATGTTCATTGCAGCATTATTCATAATAGCCAAAAGTGAAAGCAACCCGAATGTCCATCAGCAGATGAATGAATAAACAAAATGTGGTATATTGATAAAATGGAATATTAGTCAGTCTTAAATGGAAAAAAGTACTGATACATGCCATAACATGGATGAACCCAAAAAATACGCTAAATGAGAGAAGCCGAACTCAAAAGATCATATATTAAATGATTTCACTTGTATGAAATAACTAGAATAGGCAGTAGATTCGTAGAAAGTAGATGAGTGGTTGCCTAGTGCTGGGCAGGGGAGAGGTTCCAGGGAAATGGGGAGTCACTACTAATGGATACAAGGTTTCTTTTTGGAGTGATGAAACTATTCCAAAATTGACTGCGGTGATGGTTGTACAACTCTGAATGTACTAACAGCCATTGAATTGTATAGTTTAAATGGGTGAATTGTGGGCTGGAGGATGGGGTGTGAGACAGTCTCACTCGGTCACCCAGGCTGGAGTGCAGTGGTGGGATCTCTGCTCACTGCAACCTCTGCCTCCCAGGCTCAAGTGATCCTCCCACCTCGGCCTCCCGAGTAGCTGGGACTACAGGCACACACCACCTCGCCTGGCCAGTTTTTGTATATTTTTTTGTAGAGACAGGGTTTCATCATGTTGCCCAGGCTGGTCTTGAACTCCTGAGCTGAAGCCATCTGCCCACTTTGGCCTCCCAAAGTACTGGGATTACAGGTGTGCACCACTGTACCCAGCCTAAATGGGTGAATTGTATGGTATGTGAGTTACATCTCAAGCAGTTATAAAAATATTTTTATTGCAGTTTAAAAATCTATATTCCTTCCACCTCCATTGCTACTACCTAGTCCAAGTTACCATCCTCTGTTATTAGAGTACCACAAAGCCTCCTAACCAACCTCTTTGCTTCTACCCTCACCTTCTTCCAATCCATTCTCCAGATAATAATCAGAGTACTCTTTTAAAAGTTTAAATTAGATGTGATTTTCCTGCCTAAAATTCTTCAAGGGCTTCCCATTACACTTAAGGCCAAACCCATCCTCCTAATCATGGCCTGCAAGGAACCATATACTCTGGCCTCGCCTACTTCTCCAACCATATGTTAAGCCATTTTCTTCCTTGCTTTAAATACTCCAAAGGTCCTCAAAGAGGCCAAGTTCTTTCCGAGCATGGGACCTTGCATATGTTCCACCTAAGAGACTCTTCATCCCGCTCTTTCCTTGAACTTAATCCTTCAGGTCTCAGCCTTAATAGCACCTCCTAGGAGAGGTCTATCACGATCCCCCATTAATTCAAGACTCTCTTTATTATAATAGCACCATTGACTTTTTTCCTTCATGGCACTTCTTCACAAATTGTACCTTTATATTAGCATAATTTGTTTATTGTCAATCTCCCCTGCTAGACGGCTCCATGAGGACAAGTACAGCAAGTTCTTGAATGACATCATTTTGTTCAGTGTCATTTTGTTACGGTAAGTCCTCACTTAATGTCATCAATAGGTTCTTAGAAACTGCAACTTTAAGCAAAATGACATGCAAAAGGTCTCCAACTAACATCGTTAGTTCAATGTTGTTTCATTATAATATTTTTTTTTCTTCCTTTACAGACAGGGTCTCACTTTGTTGCCCAAGCTAGAGTGCAGTAGCGTGATCATGGTTTACTGCAACCTCAACCTCCTGGGCTCAAGCAATCCTCCCACCTTAGCATCCCGAGTAGCTGAGACTACAGGCTTATAGGACTTATAGCCACCACAACCGGCTAATTATTTATAGAGTCGGGGTTTTGCCATGTTGCTCAGGTTGGTCTTGAACTCCTGAGCTCAAGCGAGCTGCTCGTCTCAGCCTCCCAAAATGCTGGGATTACAGGCATGAGCCACTACACCTGACTTCATTACAATGTTGATGAGAAAAAAAGAATCACTTACCCATACATGTCAGGTGAATCGGTTTGTCTGAATAGTCCCAGTCTGACTGAGTGTGGGTGTGGGTGTGGGTGTGGGTGTGGGTGTGAGTGTGCCCTACAATGGGATGCCATCCTATCCAGGGCTGGTTCCCACATTGCACCTGGAGCTACTGGGATAAGCTCTGGCCATCTGCAAACCCTGAACTGGAATCACTGGGTACATAATCATCTTACTTGTTTTTATCAGTATTTCTCAAATGTACATAAAGCTCACATTTATTTCAGTGTTTAATACTAGAAGTGTTTTGGTTTTTATTTAGAAGTTTGGTGATGTTTTTGTGACCAGAAATAGGCTACAGGAACTTAACTCTTCTTTCTATCAATTAGTCTATAGTAAAATTGGTTTCATTATATATACATCATTTTGCTTAAAGTTACAGTTTCCAAGAACCTATCAATGACATTGAAGATTTACTGCATTGTATTTGTCTTATTCAGCACAGTATATCCAGTGCTTTTCACTTCATAGGCATTCAATATCTGTTGAATGAGTGAATTTTCACAAAGACCTTGTTCCACCCTACCACCTTCATTTAGAAGATCTGGCCACCACTACTCCTGTGAGAGGAACAGCCAGCAATAATACTGGAGGTAAGGTGGGGGATTCTCTGTATCAAGTGTTTTCTGGTTAATTTGAAAACATACTTCTTACCTTCTCATTTTTTTGTTTTTCCTGTACCTGAAGCTGCTCCAGCACAGACTGAAAATGATTCTGAAAAATAAATTGAATAAATGATGAATGCTGAGTCCCAAGGGAAAAAGGAACCAAGGGAGACAAAGAGTTTAGCAAATAATTGTTTTTTGTTTTGTTTTGTTTTGTTTTGTTTTTGAGACGGAGTCTTCCTCTGTCACCTAGGCTGGAGTGCAGTGGTACAATCTCAGCTCACACAACCTTTACCTCCCAGGCTCAAACGATTTTCATGCCTCAGTCCCCTGAGTAGCTGGGATTACAGGATCATGCCACCACGCCTGGCTAATTTTTGTATTTTTAGTAGAGATGAGGTTTCACTGTGTTGCCCAGGCTGGACTCGAACCCCTGGCCTCAAGTGATCTACCTGCCTCAGCCTCCCAAAGTGATGGGATTACAGGCATGAGCCACCAAGCCCAGCCACAAATAATAAACTGCCAGTCATACAAAAGGGCACTCTTTTTAAAGGATTTAGAGTATAAAAACTATCCCCCCTAACTATAGCACAATCCAGTTTGATTTTATATACACTCTATAGCATTTTTTTCTTACCCTAAATAATTGTAATGCCCTTATGTTACCTTTTTCTAGTTTAGCACAAATCCTTTGTCTATGGGGACGTGTTAGAGAAGTTGGTTTAGAATCTGGTGCTGGTGATGCCTCCATTTCCCCTAACTAGGGCAGAGTATCACTATTCCTAACTAGTACTACATGTAACATCACAACAATAGCATATATCTGTATCTTTCAAAGTGTGCCCTTATCTGTTATCTTACTTGGTGATTCTAAAGGATAACACTCAAAAAGGATACAGCTGTCTGCTCCCCTTTGCTGACTACAGCTCTAAAGAAAATGAAATCTGGCAGGAAATTCCAAATGCTTCAGAACTTCCCTCACTAAAAAAGGTGAGCAAACATGGGCTAAACACACATTTTCTTTTTGTTGAAGCTCTTAAACATATATTAATAAAAATAAATATATTTATTCTTGTTCAATCATGCACTGAAAGTTTAAAAACTAATTATTTTTCTTTTTTACTGCAATGGATACATTTTAATACAAATAACAGGGTTCAATTTATGCCCTACCATTTACTGTGATCCCTGGCAAGTTACTTAACCTCTTTGAGTTTCAATTCTTTATCTATAAGATGAGAGTGGTGACAGCAGCTATGTTACAAGGGTGTGAGGATAAAAATGTGATAATACATGTACAATTCTTAGCCCTTTATGTGCCTTTTACATAGCAAATGCTCAATATTTCCAATTTTTATCTCAAACCACCTAGTCCCTTCCCCAAAATGCTTATATTAGATGATCAAAATTAGGTAAAAGGAAACGGGGTTATCTTTTATTAGGAGTTTCTAAGAGACTGTTTAGGTTCATGAATGAATAAGAACCCTGCATAGAAATGACATAAGTGGAGTCTACCGCCATACCACCCTGAACGCGCCCGATCTCGTCTGATCTCGGAAGCAAAGCAGGGTCGGGCCTGGTTAGTACTTGGATGGGAGACCGCCTGGGAATACTGGGTGCCGTGGGCTTAAAAAAAAAAAAAGAAAAGAAAAGAAAAAAAAAGAAAAAAAGAAATGACATAAGTGGAAACATAAAGGCAAGATACTGAAAGAAAGATATCAGGATTCCTTTATGCCAGCCAAGAACTTACCTTGAGTGTCAGGTTTTCCACTTTCATGATGAGATCCTTCTGTCTTTGTGCTTTGTTCTGAACCTCACGGAGCTTTTTCTCCTTTTTACAAATCTGCTTCTGAATTTCCATGACTAACAGAGATACACAGTAACTTTATGTATTTAAATATAGCCTAAATGAATGGACCAAGATCCAAATCAAGTAAAACTCCACTACACACTGGAGCAATAACTTCTTAAGCTTAGCTTTAAGTCTAATGTATGCTTAGAGTCAACCTTTAGCACTGCCACCCACCCTGGTCCCATCCCTTTGTTTTTTCTCTGACTTACCTATTGAACTGATACCTTCATTTGCCCTATACTGGCCAGATTCAATAAACTTGGCCTGTATCTGCCTTTTGAGATACTCTTCAGAATCATCTTCCTCATCTTCCTCATCTTCATCTTCATCCTCATCGTCATCCTTATCTTCCTTGTCATCCTCATCTTCCTCGTCATCCTCATCTTCCTCATCCTCATCCTCATCTTCATCCTCATCCTCATCTTCATCATCCTCATCCTCATCACTGTTACTTCTAGAACCACTGAACATCTCTTGAAGCATATAATATTCTACTGGTTTTAAGCAAGAAGAAGATGAACTATCTAAAACTCTGCAAATAACTTATACTCTAGATACAATTATATTCCTTACTTTCAAATTCCCTGGGCAACCAGTGAATTTTATAAATCATTTTTTCCTGCATGAAGATTATTCCCTTCATAAAGCAAGGACAGCAAATGCAAAATACTGTAACATTCATTCATGTAGTGAATGATCAAGACATTTAGAGAATCTAAGGGTCATAGGAAGGTAAAATATCAGCAGTGGATGAGAGATTAGAATACCAATCTAAAACCCCTAAACTGCCAAGAGACCAGTAAGAGGGAAGAAAGGCTGGGTGTGGTGGCTCATGCCTGTAATCCCAGCACTTTGGGAGGCCGAGGCAGGCAGATCACTTGAGGCCAGGAGTTTGAGACCAGCCTGGCCAACATGGAGAAAGCCCATCTTTTCTAAAAATTCAAAAAAAAAAAATAGCTGGGTGTGGTAGTACATGCCTGCAATCCCAGCTACTTGGGAGGCCAAGGCACAAGAATTACCTGAACCTCGGAAGCGGAGGTTGCAGTAAGCCGAGATCACACCACTATACTCCAGCCTGGGCGACAGAGTCAGACTCTGTCTAAACAAAAAAAAAAAAAAAAAAGAGGCTGGACACAGTGGTTTATGCTTGTAATTCCAGCACTTTGGGAGGCCGAGGCGGGTGGATCACCTGAAGTCAGGAGTTTGAAACCAGCCTGGCCAACATGGTGAAACCCTGACTTTACTAAAAATACAAAAATTAGCTGGGCGGTGGTGTATGCCTGTAATCCTAGCTACTTGGGAGGCCGAGGCAGGAGAATCACTTGAACCCAGGAGGCAGAGGTTGTAGATCATGCCACTGCACTCCAGCCTGAGCGACAGAGTGAGACTCCATCTCAAAAAAAAAAAAAAAAAAAAAAAAAAAAAAAAAAAAAAAAAAAAAAGAGGGAAGAAGGACGAAGGCATTTTTTTTGATTGGCCTATAAATTTATGGAAAATGATCTGACACCCAGTCAACACCTCCCATATCTGACGCTCCTGCTTTGCCTTTACTAAAGTACCTGATGAGATATGACCCTGCTTGTAGTGGTTCATTCCCGAGGATATCACAAATCCTGGGATGGAGCCTTGACTTTCTATTTCCTTGGTTCCATCTTCAGCAATGACTTCCCAACCTGAGAGGAGGAGGTAGTCAAGGAAAACACAGAAGGAAAGGAAAAGGCACAGCTGAAAGAGAAGAGGCTCTTTGGCTAACAGTGCTATTTAATTTAGTCCAACTTTAGACCATTTGTATCGGAATTCCTAGTTTGGAGAAGTGTCTTATATTGAATTACACAATAAATAATTTTCTATTACATGAATTTACTGTTCCTAGCTAGAACAGAACATTTCAAAAAAATCTTAACTTTTACACATCAAGACTGGCACACAAATGCCAGAGGTGAGGCTTCGTCAGCATGTACAAATGGGGCAGAACAGACTATGCAGAAAATATTTTTATAAAGGATACGGGTACTTATGGCTTCAGCATCTGAACGCAGCAGTCTCTTTACTTCCTTTTCCACATCTGGAGATTCAATGTTCTGAAGCGAAGTTGGGTACTAGAGGAGAATACCAGTACTGTCATTTAACACCCTGTGTTTTGCAGCAGTGCCCTCCTATGTGCCAATGAATTCAAATGTTAGGTCTCTTTAAATTCTGATCCAACCAAATTTCTACTTTAAGTAGTGCTATTTATGAAGGAATCTTTAGCCAGGGTCTAGAATTTTATACAGTAAACTCATTTTTTTCCTAATTAAACAAATTACTTGAGACATTTAATCTTTTCAATCTGCAGCTCTATGTAAAGACCCTTCTCAGAGGTGCAACCCTTAGGTCTGTTATTATTTGTCCTGATTTATATTGGCAACGAACTATAATTTCTTATTTGTTATTTAGAAATAATTTGGTTTAAAGATCCAAATTCCCAGATTTCACTTCCCCACATCTTTATTATTAGAGACATTCCTACAAATACTGGATCTTAGCTGCATGTTCTCCCTTGAATACAGTTTACATAATTATCTCCACAGCAACCAATTTGTCATGCCACAAATATAAATTAGGACTTTGAGGGAGAATAAGCAGTTGCAAACAACTGCTGTTAAAAGTGAACTCTGGCTTCCAAGAAATGGCTTTTGAAATAAATATGAGAGAAAAAAGAGAAGATTAGAATATATGGGGTCACTGGCCAAATTGCATCTTTTCCTCTAGGAGTTATCAAACATCAAACAATGAATTCATTTTTCAGTGAATCAAACCCAGTGTATGTGTTTGGGATGAGGGTTAGAGGTGAGAAGGAAGGCTCAAAAATAGCTTTTGTGATTTATTTGATTCATTTAAAACTAATGAGCTGTTAAATAAAACACACTAAGGGTAAAAATGAAGTTATATTATGATTGCTCTACCTCAGTAGAGCTTATTTCTTCCACTTCTTTGACATCAGGAACCTATGAAATAAAACACAATAAACAAGTTATATTATGATTGCTATACTTCAGTAAAGCTTAAAGAGCTCTACAACTATTCTTAACTTAGGATTACATTTAGTAGGGACTCAATAAATGTTAACTTACAGAGTATAAAAGCCAAGGCAGCTGTGTTCATGGGTTGGAAGACTCAACATAGTAAAAATGTCAATTCTCCCCAAATGGATCTAAAAGTTGAATGCAATTCCTGTCAAAATTCTAGCAAGGTTTTATGTAGCTATAGACAAGCTTATTCTAAAATTTATATTAAAAGATATGGGCTCTTGGTGGGGTGCGGTGGCTCACACCTGTAATCAGCACTTTGGGAGGCCAGGGTAGGCAGATCACCTGAGGTCAGTAGTTCAAGACCAGCCTGGCCAACATGGTGAAACCCCATCTCTACTAAAAATACAAAAATCAGCTGGGCAGGGTGGCACATGCCCGTAATCCCAGCTACTCAGAAGGCTGAGGCAGGAGAATTGCTTGAAACCAGGAGGCAAGAGGCTGCAGTGAGCTGAGATCGCACCATTGCACTCCAGCCTGGGCAACAGAACAAAACTCCATCTCAAAAAAATAAAAAAATGAAAAAATAAAGATATGGCCTCTAGAATGGCTAAACAATATTGACAAAAAAAAAAAAAGTCAGAGCAATCAGTCTTCTGATTTCAGGACCAATTATATAGCAACACTGATATCAATGGAGGGATTGACACATGGATCAGTGGAATAGAACCCAGAAACAGACCCACAAATACAAGCCCAACTGATGTTTGGCAAAGGTGCAAAAGCAATACAACAGAGGAAGGATAGCCTTCTCAACAAATGATGCTAGAACTCTTAGACATCCTTTAGCAAGAAAAGCAAAAGAAAAGAACCTTGAAGTAAACCTCATAGCTTTTACAAAAATTAACTCAAAAATGGGTATCAGGCTTAAAAAGATGTAAAAAGAAAAAGCAGGAGAAAATCTTCAGGCTCTGGAGTAGGAGAAGAGTTCTTAGATTTACTATAAAAAGCAAAATCATTTTCAAAAAATCAATATATTGGACCTCATCAAAACTAAAATCTTCTGCTCTTTGAAAGACCCTATGAAGAGGATGGAAAGACAAGCTACAGACTGGGAGAAGATATTTGCAAACTACATATCCGATAAAACACTAGTAGTATTTAGAATATAAAAAGAACTCTCAGAACTCAATAATAAAAAAATCAATTTAGAAAATAGGCTAAGGCTGGGCGCAGAAATCCCAACACTTTGGGAGGCCAAGGCAGGCGGATCATGAGGTCAGGAGATCGAGACCATCCTGGCCAACATGGTGAAAATATATGTTGAAAATACAAAATACAACTAAAATACAAAAATTAGCTGGGCGTGGTGGTGTGCTCTTGTAGTCTCAGCTACTCAGGAGGCTGAGGCAGGATAATCGCTTGAACTCGGGAGGCAGAGGTTGCAGTGAGCCGGGATTGTGCCACTGCACTCCAACCTGGAGACAGAGTGAGAATCCATCTCAAAAAAAAAAAAAAAAGAAAGAAAGAAAATAGGCAAAAGGCATGAGCAGACATTTCACTGAAGTGAAATACATGGCACATGAACAACCTCATTAGCCATCAGGGAAATGTAAATTAATACTACAATGAGATCACTACACACCTATCAGAATGGCTAAAATAAAAAATAGTGACAACACCTAATGCTGGTAAGGAGGTGGAGAAACTGGATCATTCATACATTAATGGCAGGAATATAAAATGGTACAGTCACTCTGGAAAACAGTGAGGTAGTTTCTTATAAAACTAAACATGCGACTACCATACGACCCATCAATTATACTCCTGGACATTTATTCCAAAGAAATGAAGACTTATATTCACACAAAAACCTGTTCACAGTTTTATTTATAATAGTCAAAACCTGGAAACAACCCAGATGTCCTTCAGTAGGTGAACAGTTACGTCACGTGGTACATTCGTACCATGGAATACTACTCAGCAATAAGAAATAAACTATTGATGCTACAAAAACGTACATGGATCTTAAGTGAATTATGCTGAATGAAAAAATAAGCTAGTCTCTGATGTTCTATACTCTATGATTCAATTAATATTAAATCTTTGAAATGACAAAATTACAGAGATAGAGATCAGATTAGTGATTACCAAGTATCAAAGACTGGGGTGTGAGGTAGAAGGGAAGTGGGCATGGTCATATAAAGGCAAAATGAGGGATCCTTGTGGTGATGAAACTGTTTTGTATTTTGACTGTGTAGGCAGATACATGAACTTACACATGGGATAAAACTGCATAGAACTAAACACATACACAAAAATATGTGAGTACAAGTAAAACTGGAGAACTGGAATGAGATTGCTGAATTCTAATCATGTCAATTACCTGTTTGTGATATTGGAAAACTATATAAAACAGTTTCATCACCACAAGGATCCCTCATTTTGCCTTTGTATAACCATGCCCACTTCCCTTCCATCTCGCACTCCAGTCTCTGACACTTGGTAATCACTAATCTGATATCTCTTTTTTATTTCTTATAACTGTATATGAATTTACAATTATTTCAAAATAAAATGTTTAATTTTAAACAAAAGAAGCAGCCAAGCCACAATACTTCTGTAGTTTGCCCAAGGTTCTACAAGCCTGAAATAAGTTTAGGAATATAACCACAATTCCCAATTTTCAGGTTCTAGATAGGTTCACTTTAAAACTAGATCTTGCAATCGAAAACTGAAAGCATTAACAGAAGTTTCAAATGTATGATTCTTCCAGACCCCTAATGACTAGCCTATAACCTCAAGGATCAGGTCTTTGTATTCACTGCTATATTCCCAACTGCTGGCGTACAGTGCCTAGCATTTAGTTCACATTCAATAAATGTTTATTGAACATATAAATGAATGAACAAATAAACTCCCAATGGACTTTTTCCTTTTCCTTCTGGCCCATGATCCTCTTTTAATCAGCCCGGCAGACACAAAAATGGC
The DNA here is from genome assembly GCA_963573385.1 of Cacajao melanocephalus. Classification (NCBI taxonomy): domain Eukaryota; kingdom Metazoa; phylum Chordata; class Mammalia; order Primates; family Pitheciidae; genus Cacajao; species Cacajao melanocephalus. Next base: position 17,120 of record CAUYLG010032023.1, read on the forward strand.
ATGTAACTAACCTTTGTTTTTGTTTTCCGGAATCTTTTCTTTCTCACATTCTTAAGTGGTGGAGTAACTAAAATAAATACGAAACAGTGAAACGTTATATGACTGATGGTAGTCACATAGATGAATTTGATAAAGCTCATGCTATAAACCACTGGCTCATGACATGATTCTTTTTTTTTTTTGAGACAGAGTCTCACTCTCTCACCCAGGCTGGAGTACAGTGTCGCAATCTCAGCTCACTGCAACCTTCGCCTCCCAGGATCAAGTGATTTTCCTGCCTCAGCCTCCCCTGGGATTACAGGCATGCACCACCACACCCAGCTAATTTTTTTTTATTTTTAGTAGAGATGAGGTTTAGTAGACACGCTGGGCTTGAACTCCTGACCTCAGGTGATCCACCCGCCTCGGCCTCCCAAAGTGCTGGCATGAGCCACCGCACCCAGCTGACATGACTCTTCTTAAAGAGTGTCTGAGGGCCTAATGAACCAAGCACCTAAGTGTGGTAGGAGGTCCCTGTTTCACAAGGAATTAGGATTCAGCAAATAAATGTTAGTCGGCAGGAATGAGCAAGGGGCTGTGACTTACTGCCATGCTTCCAGACACCTTTTTTCTCTCTCTCCCTTTCATTTTTCCTGATTACATTAGGATCAGTAGAGGCAGCTGGTTCTTCTGGAGAAGGGTGGAGATTACCATCAGCAGTGCACACAAGCATCTACATTTAACAAAGACAAAGAAGTTGACTGTGGACACAAATCTTGGGTTAGCAATCAATCATAATCATTCTTACCACTAGAAATGCACAGAAGAGACTGATACTTGCCATTTCCAGAAAACCAAGTATTATGTAACGTACATTTATATTCTCTCATTTTTGCGGTCTCTCTCTCTCTCTCTCCTCCCCTCCACCAGCCACCAGCAGCACTATGTATATGAACTCTGAGGGGTTCTTTTTAAGACAAGGTCTTACTTTGTCATCTAGGCTCGAGTGCAGTGGTGCAATCATGGCTCACTGCAGCCTCAGCCTCCTGGGCTGAAGTGATCCTCCCATCTCAATCTCTAGAATAGCTGGGACTATAGGTGTGTGCCACTACACCTGGCTAATTTTGTTTTTGTAGAGATGAGGTCTCACTATGTTGCCCAGGTTGGTCTCAAACTCCTGGGCTCAGGTGATCCTCCCACCTCAGCCTCCCAAAGTGTTGGGATTATAGGCGTGAGACATAGTGCCTGGCCTATCTTAGCATTTTGATTTAGAGAGGAAATAAGAAATCAACAGCAGTGATGATGAATAAGAACCAATTTAAACCCCCAGAGTTAACAATATACTGTTTTAATACCAAGTACAGAAGAAGATCCTAGCTGCTCATATGTTTCAATTAATGAAAAGTCGCTATAAATGGCAAATGGGACTCTCTATAGGCTATTTGGTTAAAATAAAGTATGGAAAGCTAAGGATCAAACACCAAACCAGAACATAACATTTCATTCCTGTGCAATCGATCTGGAAATTAGAAATGCCAAGCAGCCATTCACCAAGTGGAAAGGAGTACTGAAAGAAAAATAGGGAGAGAAAAGAATTCCTTGAAGGATGTGAGGCTAGTAAAGAAAACTAGTCCATACCTGAGAAATGTCTGCTGTTTTATAAAAGGTTTTTTTATCATGAGTTTTCAGGCTTTCAGTAACACAAGGCAAGTCAACCAGCTTAGCAGCTAGTTGGACATCTTCTATTTCAACAACTGCATGGCGCCTATCAGCTGAAGAGAAGTGAAAATTAAAGTTGATGACTTCTCAGTGAACTTTTAAACTTCCTAAGGTTTGAATAATGAAGACTTATGTGGGACAGATTAGTGTTTCCAAGAAACCTATTATCTCTCATAATGCTAGAATTGTGTGCACAATTTTAGTAGCTTCTTAAAGAAAAAAAGGGAAAGTATATGGAGCTCCTTTTTCTTAGTTTACATCGCTTGTGCAAAAGTAGCTAAGTTTCTTGTTAATGAATGTGAACTAAATATGGGTGAAACAATAAATGTTTCATTCTTATCTTGAAAAGCAAATTCCATTCATTAAAACCAATTCCTTTTTTTAGAAGCATTCAATCGTGTCATTGTACATCTGTTTTCAAAGGGCTACGTGAGGGAAGGATTGACTGACCTTAGAATGGTGCTAATAAGTCTCAAGTTAAATCTCTAATTAGCTTCATAAAGATAAAATTATATACAACAGCCATATACTAAATTCTGAATCTTGCTGTTCAGATGTCCCAAACATAAATGTCTTTTGACACAAGAGGATTCAGTTATAATCTTCTAATATTACGCGAAAAAAGAAAGACTACAAAACTATGTTTATCATTATCCTTTTTTTGTACAAATTAACCCTAAAAATACAGAGAGATATTGTTTCAATTCTAGTATTATGCATAAAAGTTTTATCAATAAGGAAATAAGAAGAAACAGTTAATGTTAGTTATCTGTGTTACTGAGGTTGGGGCACCCTAAGGAAGAAGAGTTTTATTTCTCCTTTGAACTTTTGTTTCATTTGAATTTTTTTTTTTTTTTTGAGAAGGAGGAGTCTTACTCTGTTGCCCAGGCTGGATTGCAGTGGCGCGATCTCTGTTCACTGTAGCCTCTGCCCCTTGGGGTTCAAGTGATTCTCATGCCTCAGCCTCCTGAGTAGCTGGGATTACAGGCATGTGCCACCAGCACGGCCTAATTTCTGTATTTTTAGTATCGATGGGGTTTCGCCATGTTGGTCAGGATGGTCTGGAACTCCGGACCTCAAGTGATCCGCCCACCTCAGCCCCACAAAGTGCTGGGATTACAGGCATGACCCGCCATGCCCGGCCTCTTTTATTTGAATTTTCTAACTATGAACTTATATTATCTTTTTTTAAAAAGTCAGTAAGTGTTAACTAAGTGGTGAGATTATGTGCTACTTTTTGTTTTCTTCTTTATATACGTCTCTGCATTTTTTTAAAAACTAGCAAAATTTATTTATTTATTTTTAGTTGCATGTGTTTTAGGCAGACAAGCTTGCGTGCAAACATTTATTTATTTATTTATTTATGCATGATCTTGCTGCAAATGTCCTCTAGATTCATCCATGGTGTCCCAAATGAAAATGCTGAGTAGTATTGCATTGTGTATACGTACCACATTTTCTTTATCTATTCATCCATTGATGGACACTTAGGTTGATTCCATATCTTGCCTGTCAATAGTGCTACAATGAATATGGGAGTGTAGAGAGATATGCCTTCAACATGTTGATTTCAATTCCTTCTGTGAATATATTCACAGAAGTGGGGGTGCTGGATCATATGGTTGTTCTGTTTTTAGTTTTCTGAGTAGCCTCCATACCATTTCAAAAAAATAATGGCTGTAAGCCAGGCACAGTGGCTCATGCCTATAATCCCAGCACTTTGGGAGGCTGAGACAGGTGGATCACTTGAGGTCAGGAGTTCGAGACCAGCCTGGTCAATGTGGTGAAACCTCATCTCTACTAATAATGCAAAAAAAAAAAAAAAAAAATTAGCTGGGCATGATGGTGCACACCTCTAGCCCCAGCTACTCAGGAGGCTGAGGCAGGAGAATCACTTGAACTCAAGAGGTGGAGGTTGCAGTGAGGCGAGATTATGCCACTGCACTCCAGTCTGGGTGATACAGCAAGACTCCATCTCAAAAATAAATAAACAAATAAAAGGCTGTATTAATATACATTACCACCAACAGGGTACAAAGGTTCCCTTTTCTCCTTATCCTCACTAACAGTTGTTATTGTTCTCCTTTTTAATAAAAGCCATTCTAACAGGTGTGAGGTGATCTCGCTGTTGCTTTAATTTGCATTCCCCTAATGATTAGTGATGCTGAGCATTTTTTCATGAACCTTTTGGCCACTTGTATGTCTTCTTTTGAGAAGTATCTGTTCAGAGCCTTTGCTCATTTTAAAATCAGGCTGTTTTCTTGCTATTGAGTTGTTTGAGTTCCTTATATATTTTGGATATTAACCCCCTTATTGGATGTACGATTTGCAAATACAGCAAATATTACTTAAAAGAAAGAAATATACAGGCTGGGTGCGGTGGCTCACGCCTGTAATCCCAGAACTTTGGGAGGCCAAGGTAGGCGGATCATAAGGTCAGGAGATCAAGACCATCCTGGCTAACAAGGTGAAACCCCATCTCTACTAAAAACACAAAAAATTAGCTGGGCATGGTGGCATGCACCTGTAGTCCCAGCTACTCGGAAGGCTGAGGCAGGAGAATCGCCTGAACCCAGGAGGCAGAGGTTGCAGTGAGTCGAGATTGTGCCACTCCATTCTAGACTGGCTACAGAGCAAGACTCCATCTCAAAAAAAAAAAAAAAAAAAAAAAAAAAGGAAAGAAATATATGTAACCTTTGTAAACAAAAAACAGCAAATT